>JAQGAZ010000030.1:0-142212 GCA_034692225.1 Polydesmus complanatus
TAAGCTGTGAAAATAACAGCGGTGATCATCAACGTGACTTTTTTAAAAATAGAACGTGACGGAAAAACGCAATTACCGTTACAACGTTATCTCTTCTTTTTATTCTTACTTTAAATCTTAATTAAAATAGGTATTTTAATATACATATGATTATTTTTTTTTAACATACTACGCGTGCGCTAAGCTTATTATTATTTCTCCAAATAAAACTATTATTATAGATAATGAATTCGCAATAAATATTTTGTCAACTTGAATTGTAAAAAAAAGGACTTTCCCTACACTATGCAGAAAAATACGTTACGGCTGTGTTGAATTTACTCGCATTGTCTACATTCAAATTTATATTATATGATTCATAGAAATATTATTATGACATTTACTTGATGTACACTGTACAGTATTGTCAATATCGAAGCATAAATCATTCGCCTATTATTATTCTGTGGCTAGCAACTTCGCTTTTATTGATACAACTGTAGTTTACAACTGCTAAGTGTATGAATACCGGTGCCTTCAAAACAATTATTATGACGTAATTAGCATGATTTTCATTCTATAAAATATTATTATATCGGATGAGGATAAAACCGGTACCGTATTTAGTAGCCTAGTGTCGTAATTGTTTGCAAATTTATAGGTATTAACCTTTCCGTTTGAACTCAGCTGCTGAATTAGAAAACATATATAAATTTTCAACTTTAAGAAAATCAAAATATATGTGCCATCTACTGAATTAAACAAGCTCGCGCATTCGTAATTAGTTCTCAATTTTTCGAATTTATATAGAGAACCTGTTTTTCCTTTTTCTTTAACAATCTTTTTTTTTGAATAAAACAGGAAGTGTTTGTGCGTTGGGGTTGCTCTGCTGCTGAGGTAGTAGAACAATAATTTTTTTTTTTTGTTTATAGCCTACATTATAATTTTCCCCCCAGCGTAAATGTTGATACGAAAGTGATTAGTATGATTTTTTGTTGTTTCTGTGTTCACGGTGACACGAACAAATTAAATCATTGGGCGGGTGTTAATTATTATTATAAGTTATTAATGGGATTTGTTTACCTGGAGTGAAGCGAACACCGAACCACACACTCATTGGCATTACACCGTGATGAATAACGTGCAACGTTGTCACTTGGCTATCTTTTTTTCTTAAGACGAAGAACATCTGAAAATGATAGGAGAAAAATGGGATTTTTCGTATAATAAAATTATAACGATAAAAGAAATGGAAATTTTTATTTACCGTATCTGTGAATTCCACAAATTTGGAAATGTAATACCAATAACAAGCTCTGGCCATCTGTTGATGTGCAATTAGGAGGAGAAGGGGGGAAAAAAAGTTTCAATTAACATTTTTATTTTGCATTTTTAATGACATTTTTAGAATAATTATTATTGACAAAGACAAAAAGAATGATTTTTGAGTGAGAAGATGAGTGATTGTGTGTGATAAAAGTCTGTAATGTTTTTTTTTAAAGAAGAGAATTTGTTCTGTAAATTAGAAGGTAATTCAAAAATAAATCGTATGGAAATTTTTTTTTTTTTTTTGATATTGGTTAACATAAAACAAAATAACAATAAAGGATTTAATAATTATACGTTGATGATACGCAAATCTCAAGAGCATCTCTAACAATAGAACTATCTCAACTCATTTTCTCAATGACTGAGAAAATCACCGAGATTTAATTTAGAAAAAAAAAAAAAAAAACTTGAAGTGGTTTTTGTTTTATTTATTCAGTAACCAGGACGCATAAACAATTTAGATCGAAAGAGCGAATGGAATCAGTTCACCCAATCTTATCAAAAAAATAATAGTAATAATAAAAAAAATTTGCGTTCTTTTAAATGTCATCTGGTTTTCCCCGGAATATTAAATAATTGATTTGCTGTTCTTGAATATTAAACAGATGTCCTACTACATACTAGTGATTTTTTTGAAGGCTGAATTAATTATTATGATTGTTACAGAAAGAATTTTTTTGTTGTTTTCGAACCTAGCGTGCATTTCCGGTATGTCTGCCTCTTATCATTTATATTACCCATTTAGGGAACTCCTAAACGAGCGCGCACACACACACACGTAATAAAAATTAATTTCGATGACTCGATTAAGTTTTCGGTTTCCTAGAAACGATGGGGAAAACTTCTCCGTAAGAAGTTTAAATAATATTATACACACTTGTTTTTTGTTTCTGTTCTGATTGACATTTGATTTTGTTTTCTAATTAAGCGAGTGTGCATGTGCGTTAGCGATTTAGACGCCTATCTCGCTGATTAACTTTTTTGTGAAGTAGAAGCGAGGGTTTTCTAATAATCGAAGTTATTTACAAAGTTAATGCGCATCCGAGCAAATAACGATAATAATAATTTGAGCGAGTGCTGGGCTTAGCAACGAATAAAATTACAGTGTCATGTATACTGCTGCTGCAGCGGGTATACTTGGCCTAAATAACAATAATTATTATTATGACTGCAAACTGCAAAACTGGTCAATATTTTTATTTCCTTTGGCTTTATTAATCTAGATTTAGCGTCTTAATTTCGAGGTTTTAATATCCTCTTTTCCAGGTAGATGCGACATAGATTGGTCACATAAATCGAAGTAGACCATTGGGTGGCAACGGAATAATTATTATTATATTTAAGGTAGAGAGAGATAAGTTAGGGGAAAGCCATTGTTAAGTTAGAAACAAATACTGAACTATAAAAATTGTGTTATCGGTATTTGGAAATGAGAGCAATTTTTCACTTATCAAAATAATTTGCCATTATTGTTGACATCAATCAATGAGAAAATGAGATTGAAATTATAATTTTTGGTGAGGGAGAAAAATGTTGCGCAAAACTATTAGTTAAATTGGTTTTTAAAAAAAAAGAGTACAATTTGGATTAAAAAAAAGAAGAATAGGATGTTGTTTTCCCACTATGTAAACACGTTTCTTTTCTCTTATTGGTTTTTTTTTTTTTTTTTGCGTTTCCTACTGATTAACTTGTGCGGTTTTGCATTTAATTACACCTCCCCCCCTTTCTTCTAATAATAATTGCTAACACAAATTCTTGTAACGGTAATGGTCTACTTCCGGATTTGATATAAAAAAAATTCTCAATTAAAAATTATTCACTATTTCTCCTGTTGTTTTATGTCTTTTTAGAAATTTTTTTTTGAGGGGGAAATTTCAGTATTTGGTTGGGAGGAAAAAAACTAAATCCGTGAAATGCATTGCATCACTAAATTCCTAAATGAAAATAAATTAGCGTTAAATACCATAGTTAATATACGTGACACAGATGTCAATAGACATTTTATCTAAGCTTATATAAAAAAAAGATGAGAAGGTGGGTGATTTGTATGGGAATATAAAAAAATCTTGTTAAATATTTAAACAACTACGTCAATTGTGACCTCAAACGTATTTTATTTTGAGATTTTGACATTCGAACAGCTCATCTTTACCCATCTCACATACTTTATTTCGCTAAAATTATTATTCGTGCGACACAAAAAAAATGTTTTTTTTTTTTTTTTTTTTAAATAATATTAATTTTTAGTATTCACAGAAGTAAAGAGGAAATAATAAGCTAATATCGCCTAATCATCAATAATTTAAATTTCAATCAAGTCGCTAAAATTGTCATTGGTAATAATACTAACGTGCTAAGAGCATGGAGTTAACGGGAAATTCCAAGATGACGTCAATTTAGAAAAATGTAACTTAATTTTTGGCAATCGATTCAGACTTGTGAAACCGTTTTAAAGCTGGAAGTTTATTTTAGGGAAGTCTGGGGAAATTTCCTTGTTTTTTTTCTCACTCTTTAAAACACTTTGCATCAACAGGAAAGGGGAAATTTGACTAAGTTTTTTTTTTGTTGATTGGATTTGGCAGTCAACGTCTTTTTATGTACTTTAAAGTGTGTTAAAGAAATGCTTTTCGAGAGTACCGAATATAGACACGGTGTATACGAATGATAAAAACAACCCCCGGCCCAGTATTAAACAGATACTGTTCTAATAATGACTGTTCCGCCTACAGGATAATAATATTTCGCTTTGAAAATGCTAATGACACTTTTAAAATAACCTTTTTTAATGAATATAATTATTATAAACAGTAAAAAAATATATAAACCCACTTTTTCTTAATTACTTTTCAAGTTAAGTGATTGATTTTTCATCCACCTTCCATTACAGTTTTATCGAAATTATGAGCTTCCTTATTTTTTTTTTTCTTACTCAGACGGGGGTTTTTTTTTTTTAATTAAAAAAAGAATTTAAAATTGTTACGGAGTTGTATTTTCTTGGAATAATAAATATTAATGAAATCGAAAGCCAGTTTTTTTGGTAGTTTTTGAATGTGTAAAAAGTATGTAACTTGGATAATGTAATTTTAAAAAAATGAAGAAATTTTTTTTTTTGTAAGAGATTTAATGTTTTTGAAAATAATATTAAAAGTTTGTTTTTTTTGGTATAAAGTGTAATGATAAAGGACATTCACCACGCACCATAATCTCTAAAGGCATTCATCACTTTGCTCATTTTATAAAATTAAATGTTTACGAAATAGTTTTTTTTTATTTTAATATTCTAAGCACAAGCTTAATTTTTGTTTATAAAATGATCAATGTGATTGTTAAAGTGATGAGGTTAAATGAAATTTGAAAATTAAAAATATCCAACATTTTCTCATTTTTTAAATTAAGATATCTTTTTTTTATTTTAATTAAGTTAAATTAAATATTTTTTTAATGGAAATGTTGGATAAATGTAATTGAGAAAAGTGCAAATGAGGATGAAAACATTCTACTGAATAAGCACGCAACCCAATGAATACTTACAACACACAGCCAAATTTCAGTGCATATCACAGAAATTTTTTGTTTTTTATATAATTTTTTTTTTAATAAAGAATTTAATAATAAATGATTAATTTATTAGAAAACTACTTCTACAGCACAACAACCCTCCACCGTCAGTGTCACACCCTTTACAGCCACATCATTGTTTTTTTTTTTATTTTGCTTTTTTATATAAGTCTCTCTCGTTTGATCTGTAAGAAAAGTTTTTTTTTTTTTTTTTTGGGAGGGATCTCTCTTTTTTTTTTCTGATCAAAAATGTTGTACAAAGGGGTACGCATGCAGATAAAAACCGGAAACCAAAAAAAAAATTGTTTCCCGAAAAAGTCTTGGTGAAAAAAGTTGGGAAAAAAAGAATTTTTTTGTAAAGAGAAAAACAAAATTTACGGTAACTAGAAATTTTTTTTTACTTTGAATAAGCATTAAAAAAAAAAAAAAATGTAGAAAATTAACGATTTTTAAAATTGAAAAATAAAATATCAAAACTTGGTGAGAAAAAAAAAATTTTTTTTTGGTGCTTATGTTGAAAAAAAGGCGTCGTTTGTTCTGATAAAAAAAAGGGTAGGATTAGCAAATAAAAATTGTCTTCGGAAAAGTTATATAAAAAAATAAATAAAAAAATATATTTGTACAAGTATGATTGTATAAAATAAAATTGTGTGCTGGAAAATAACAGGATAAGTATATTTAAAAAAAAGAATGTGTTTGTGTCACACAAAATTGTTTTTTTTTTGTTTTTAGTCTTTTGATACTGAAAATTGAAATTGCAACAAGTATTATAATGAAAAACGTGTTAAACGTGGCTACATTTTTTTTTTATGATTATATCTGTGACATCACTGACAAACAGTTGAGTGCATGAAAAACTTAATGTTTGTGTGTGAGGATGAAAAAAAAAATTCCGAAATTTATTACAAACAAATTTCAATGAGAAAATTTGGTATCAAGAATTTTTTTTAAATTTAGCTGTGCTAAAATATTAAGTTTAGTCTTTTTTTTCTGATCTAATCTACTATTCTAACGTCTAATTTAATAAATGGTTTTGTTTTTTTAACAAAATTTTAGTACGGTAAATAAAATTTTAATATTAAAAAATAAAAATCATGCAATTCTTGCATTACAAAATTTTAATGTATTGGATTATGTATTTTTTTTTGTAAAGTCTACGAAGCAGGTTAGTTAATTTTTTGCAGTGTTGAAAAAAAAAATCAACAAGACATTAAATTTAAAAAAAAAAAAAATTAATGAATAATTATTAAAAAATCTAAAATAATAATAAAAAAAAATTTAAAAAAGCGCTCACCACCGAAAAAAGCATGCAAAAAAAAAAATAATAATAATAATTAAAAATCAAAACATTTCCACCTATAAAAATTAACAAATTGTCACCAAAACCAATTTGTAGAAAAAAAAAAGCCACCAAAACCCCGAAAAATATTTGTTGAAAAAAGATGAAAAAAAAAAAAAAAAAAACAAAACCGTTTTATCTTTTTTCTTTGCGTTACCCCTTTCTCTACGAAAAAAACTGGGCACTTACTTTGAGAGCTTTTGGGCTGTTGGAGTAGTCAACGGGTTGACACCTAAAGCTGTATTCGCGGCCCCAGATCTGAATACCCTGTAAATATTGGTACACGTATAAATAGGGTCACTTACTCGTAAAGCATTTGGGCTTGAAGAGTAGTCTACAGGTTGACACCTAAGGCTATACCCATTTAACCAGCCGATTGCGCACAGCTGTAATAAATAAATTACACTTTCAATCGTCAACTCCAGGGAGAGAAAAGAGAAATAAAATTTTTTCTACAGCAACATTCCGTTTGTATTATAACCCAAACTGTGTCTACATTTTGGCCCCCAGCAGCAGGCGGCGGCAACACCACTCAATCAGCTATCAATAATAATGGACATGCAAAAGTATAATGTTAAATACCTCAAGTTATATCCCCGCGTTAATTCTACCATTTTTAAGTCATTCTACGTGAACAAGAAGTACATGACTCAAACAAGTCTCATTTAGCAACAAATTTAGGAGATTATTAATCGATGAATATTTCAAATTATCACCGGATTTTTTAATCTAGATTTAAGAAGTGCGTGTAATTTTAAATTTTGGTGGCGTCCAAAAGGGTTTTATTAAACGAAATTAATTTTTTTTCTAGTCTTCTTGGGAGTAGAAACTTGTCTACATTTTCTCTTAATCTTTTTTGATAGCAATAACATAGATTAATCAGATGGTTTTAGCAAATTGACATCCACCAATGTAAAACTAGATCATTTAGTTACAGCAACATACTGGATAATATGAAGAAATTAATAGTTTATGGACTTATTTTTCTTCCTTTTTTCTTTTAAATTCAATTTATATATTTAGCGCGAGATATATTATTTGAGTTACATACTTCTTGTTTGACCTTTTTTTTTAATTTTTATTGTGTTATTGTTTTCTGAATTCATTTCCAAATTATAATCAATTTAAAAACAATTAACTTCGTCGTAGAGAGGCAAATCAATATTTTGCTATGGTTAAAATTAAATGTTATACGTTTGCCATGTACTTTTTCGGCGAGGAAATTTACAAAATTATTAGCTGATTAAAAAAAAAAAAGGTTGAACGTTTGGAAATGTTTCAGAAAAACATTGCGCATCACGAAAGCAATACCATAAAAATAGAAATACAGTAGAGAGAGAGATAGAAAACAAGCTGAGAATTAGACCAAAATAAATGTTGTTGATCATGGAAACGAAACACGATGCAAATAATCAATATACACGGTGGCTCAATAAAAAGTAAGCCAAACTTGATTTCTCCATATATCTTATGCCTGATAATTAAACGTACTAAAATTTTTCCCGATATTTAAAGAATTTAACTTATCAGACAGTATGATTCCAGCATACACTAGATCATACATTTAAATGGAAAGAAAGATACGAGTCAACTTCATCTGCACCAATTTAAGTTTACATTTAAATTCATTGACAAAATTTTCATATCGTTGGATTTTTTGAGCAGAAAATTAAGTTGAACTTGACTCACCGTTCCAGTCATTCAAAATTATCATAGTGTAATCATAATTATTGGAAAAATGTTAGTATGATTACTTAGAGATCTATGAAATAAAGTTCGGCTCCCTTTTTATTGAACCACCGTGTAAAAGCTGCTTCCACTTATCAGTTACTACACTACATTATATTATATTCGCAATATTTCTAGACTAAAGTTTTGTCTGAAATTAGGAAAAGCGAAGCTGAGCTTTGGAATAACAAACAAGTGCTTTCGATATTGGCAATTAAATTGGAGAACTTAATCACTTGTATTTGATTACCTTGGATATTTCCAATTAACCTTGGCTTCCATTTTGACGCTTTATTTCGCTCCTTTATTATTTTGGTTTTCATCAATATTAAATTTTGTATTTTAAAACTCAAGTATTTAGTTTAAATTATTCTTACGCTGACGTAATATCTGAAGTTTTTTTTTGTTGCTGTTGTTTAATTAGTTATCAGAAAAATAAGATAAGATGCATGTACTGAATTTTTTTTTAAAAAAAAATATATATATTTTTGCAAGTTGCGATGTAATTTTATGGTAATCGTGACATCGATGTTTTTCACCAATTTGTTATTCCAAATAGAAACTTCGGCAGTAAAACTATTTGATTGAGAAAACATTTGCTTTGGTGCTTTCTTTTAGTTGCTGAAAAATCAACTTTCATATAATTTCTAGAACGATTTAATATTAAATTTTTATGAGCGAGAAATTGGTAGAGGAGGAAGGAGAGTTGAAACATTCTGTCCCATTTGGCACTTTCTCCAAAAACGGATGTTGCAACAACATTTTTTTTTTTTTTCTTCCTGGAATTATCTATCAACATTTTAAACTCTAGACTATAATTATTACCGGTACCGGTATTATAATTTTATCAATCGGAAAATGAAAAAAAAAAAACTATTGAGAATTTGAAAAACAACTTGTAAAACACAAAGCAAATGTCTGAAGGAGAAATAAAAAAGTTAGTTGAATGCAAAAATGTAAAAATTCTTCATGCAAATACTAACCAAGTTCGTAATCAGGCGATTTCACTACTTAAAAAAATGTTCGACAAAAGGAATGCATTTGTCTTTTTTTTTTTGTGAAAGAGATGGGGGGAAATATTATAATTTCGCAGAAATAAACATTCTAAGAAAGGTTTAAAGGAGGAGGAAGAAACACTGGAAGTTGCATTCGATGTTTATCGTAAATTTCCAAATTATTTTTATTTTTTAAACCGATTTTTTTTTTCGATTCATTTTGCGAGCCAAGTGTAAAATCGGTTTAACAAATTTGCGTGGAAATAGAATCTAAACCCCCCTTCCCTCATTTGGATTGTGAAACGCGAGCTAGGGCATACTTACCTTTTGCACATACGCTTTAAAATAAATTATGGGAGTCACAATAATAAAATTAATTAAAATTCAACATTAAAAATGAAATTGGGGGGAAGTTTTTTTTTTTTTTGAGTTCGTTATTTTACCTCCCAGAAGAGATATAAGCTGAAGACCACCATGGTTATGTTATAGAAAAGTAGAATTCGGCGTAACTCGAACGGTTCTCGGCCTTTCATGAATTTCGGTCCGATTTCTTTCACGGTGTAGATATACGCCAGGCAGATGAACAACGTCGGCCATGGGCTATCCATTAAAAACCAGCCGTCCACTCGTCGATCTATATGTTTAGATACCATAAAAAATATATATATATTAAAATTAATGAGAAAAACAATTTTCAATAATTATTTTTATGGAAAAAAAAATAATAATTGCTAAACAAAATTAATCTTTATATTTCGCCTCGGTGGGTAAAATAGCGCGAACTTTCTATTATTAAAATAATAATTTCAAAACGATATTGAATTAAAATAATTTTCTATTTCTTTCCCCCCCCCCCCCCCCTTTTTTCCTTTCTATTTTATGTATAGAGATATGATTGATATGACAGGTAATGACTACATAAGTAGTTTTGCAATTTCTTTTAAGAATAATTTCGGCGATTATATTATTAGTAATAATTTTCTTATTAATTTCATCTTGAAAAGAAAATAATGAAGACACGAATTATATCACATCGTTATCTTAGCTATTATTATTATTATGAAGATGCGGGGGAAAAATTACCGCGATTTTTTCGTAAATACTTGCGATGAAAAAAATCGGTGTTTGAAAAATTATATTTTTTCAATCTTGCGACTGTGAAAATTAATTTCTGTTTTTCTACAGCCTTTTTTCAAGGTGTTGATGCCGGCTCGAAAAGTTTTTCAAGGATAACAAATTAATGTCATCTTTTCACTATATAATATGTACTGTAGTTGAGACATTAAGGTGACTTTGAAATTAATGGATAATAGTAGGCTAATAGGAATAATAGAGAGATTGCGGTTTAGCTTTTTACCTCGTTCTTATGCTTATGTATAAAGCTTATGGCGTTGGAGTGTGGACTTTGGAACTTTTTTTAGCACAGATGTCAATGAAGTAAAAAGTTCGAAAGTCCACACTCCAACGTCATAAGCATTAGAGTTAAGTATAAGAACGAGGTAAAAAGCTAATCCGCAATCTCTCTATTAACAGCTTTAAATAATATTTTTTTCATTTCTTAATAGCCTACGATTGCGCACGAAGTGAAAATTAACGATTTTATAATTTATATAATGTTAATTGAATTGAATTTAAATTTAGTTTCCTAGTAGATAGAAATACTATTTGACTTAACTGTAAAGCGTGGTCTAGACGGCTCTAGTAACACTTCCAGGAGTTTACATGTTAATTTTAGGTTAGAATTTACGGTTACAAACATCATTGTTAAATCGGGGCGAGTTCGAGGGCTGCAGTCGAGTAGCGGGTCGAACGACTCGACCCGTCTAAACCACGCTTAATAGTGCATATTAACGTAAGTAAACTGAAGGATGTAATTACAACTTTATCGTATAAAGCCGAATACATCACATTATTAAAGCATGCGTACAGGAATTTGTTTTGCAAAGTCTTGAAGTGTACCAGCGCGTTCTTTAACTTTTCATTTATGGACGAGAAAAAAATGTGAAACATAGTCGTAATCAACGCTTTTATTTTGCTAATTTTGTTGGTTTTTGAATTATTAATCATTACCGGTATTTTTAAAAATATTCTCATACTTATTTTTTCTTCTAAATTATAATAATTATTTTTAATATTTGTTTTCTGGTTCCGGTTCTGGATAATATAGCAACAAAAAAAAAACGACGAAACCTTTTAAATTTAACTACCGGTATTCATTAAAATATAATCATTACTGTGCATGTATTAATTTTGCATAATGCGTCTAAATATTACAACCTAAAATCCAATATCATGCATGTACGAATTGTGAGTATTAATTAACAACAATATTGTTGTTTGAAAGTTTTTACAGCGCATTTTTTGTTTGCAACAAGAGTATCTTCCAATCATTTTTATGGCGTCTAATAAACCTCGTTGCCACTAATGATCTCCGTTTATGTCTACCTCGTTAACGTATAAGTGCCATTGTGCCAATAAATTTTATTGAAACAAAACAATGCTACTGTTAAGATGTCGTTAGAAACTTTTTTTCCCCCTCCTAATAATTGTTTTTAGCTTTAGTTCCTTTCTTTAAACTAGTTTAAAGTTTCTTAATTCTTCTTCTAAGAAGAGCTTTGAATTCGTTCAGTAAATTTTTTTTCTTTAGCTACCAAAGGAAAGCTGGTTAATCCAATTCTAAAATAAAAAGAGGTTTTACTTAATCTTATTTGTGTTCAGTATAAATGCCCATATTAGTTCCTAATAAAATGAGTTTTTCAGGATTAAATAAAGCTCGTTTAAGGGTTTAATCTGGTTTTAAAATGAGGCTTTATTTAATCTTATTTGTGCGACTTTGATCTCGTTCAGAAATATATTAAATTCTCTTTTGCCTCTACCGAAAATTAATAAAACTGCTTTTCTAGCGGTGAGCTAGTTTTAAATTTTAGGGTGGCACAGAAATAGTGTATAACCTGTACGGTTATGTAAGAAAAGGTGGACCCGGAGACGATTTCAAAGATGATAATGCGGTAAATATTGACGATTTGGTCACGGTCTCTTTCGCGGTCAATCACCACTCGTGGTGGGAGAACGACACCATCTGTTGACACACTATAATAATCACGTCCTTCATAATATTCTTGATTAACGGAAAAAAAATTATATACCTTGTCAACAATTTGAATTTTAAATAGTGAAATTAAGAATAATTTTTTAAAAAAAAATAATAATAATAGCCAATTAAATAATTTATTGTTTATAAATTAGCAAGTTCAGCAGACTTATCCGAGGTTCTTAACTCGTATTATTAACCTTGGAATTTGAAATAAGAATGGTTTTTCCACCACTTCTAAACCTGTATACGTTACTCTTTTTTTTCAGTTATTTTTACACGGGCACAGGAATAATAAATTACAGCAGCGGGACTAATGTAACGTTAACTTTTCTAAAATTAATACGACGGGAGTAGACAAGCTCAAATGTTATGTACCTCTTACTTGAAACTGGTTCTTTTCGTTAAAAAAAAAAAAAAAGAGCCAGCCGCGCACACGCCATTCAATAAAAAAAACCTAGTAAATCCTCAAGAACACTTATCTTTTATTCTAATCGTTTTTTCATTATTCTTTTATTTATTTATTTTTAAAAGAAAAGAAGATTTTTTTTAAGCTTAAATATTTTGTTTTACGGCGATTTCGGCTCGTTGTCCTGTCTCGCATTAGCTAGAAACCGACATCATCCACACGTGACCAAATACACAGGTATTTTAGCTGTTGAATTTGAATGCGATCGAGGTCAGTTAGTACACGCTATCCCGCACTGTTTTTGACCGTATAAAAAATATACTACTCTACCCCACCACCTCATCCAATAAAACGCATTCCCCAAACTTTTTCGCATCTTCATAATAATATTATCTCGCGTATTCATTGGTTGCCACTTTTTTTTATTATTGATTTGATTGATCGAACCGATTTTTATTGGAAGTCTCCGATCGAGAAAGCATTTCTAAGCAGTGTCACGTCTAATTTAACGTTTACAGTAACTTATATTTAAAAAAGAAATTGGAAATATTTTAAAGAAATAATTTACAATACAGTAATAGGTTTGAATTAATTAGACATTTTATTAATTTATCCGTTATTGCCGGATCGATAATAATAATTTTTAGCAGAACGAATATTAATTTTAATAAGTTTGGCAATAACACAAGTTTTATTTTGACAAGATATCAACTATTTATCATTCAAAATTTATTGTATTAGTTAAATAATATTATTTATTGGTTGTTTTAAGACCGCGTAAATTATTACAAAATATATTTCGTGAATTATTTGATGTATTTTGTTTAATTCAATAGATTGAAATAAACCTCGATTAGTTTTTAAATTCCAGGTCAAATCTTAAAAAAATAATTTCTATAAACTTTATTAATTCTAAATAAAAATTAATACATGTAATAGCAAAATACATTATAGTCTATACATGTAATTATATGCGTGAGATAGGTAAATAAAATTAACATAAGGACGTTTATTTATGCAACTCCGAATAAATTATAATTATGACGTGTCCTTTATGAAATCGGTCGTTTACATAATTAAAAATAGCAAAGCGTTTTTTTTTTAAAAAAAAATATATTATGTTGAATATTTATCAGTGTGCGGCATTTTTAAAAGTGTTGCCGACTCCATTGACTTTAATTAATTTTTTTTTAAACAGAAAAGTTAATTAAAAAAGATGTGTCGCCACACCCCTGAGCCACATTTGCTTTACCGTAGTATCGATGCCGCGATTCTAAGCAATAAAATATTGAGATTTAACACTACTGTAGACAATACAGAATTGATAAAAATATTCGTCGGTAATAAAAACGTCGCAAGTGTTTTCCCGTTAATTTTTTTTATTTTTGTGACTTACTTTCAATTTCTTTTTAAAACATTTTTTTTTTTCCTTATTTTTTTTTTATCTGATGAATAATTTTTTTTTTAGCTAACAAAATTTGAGTGGTGAAAAAATACAGCGACCACTATAATAATTATTTCAGTCGATTTCTCCTTACCAACTATTGATAGTAGCATAACAACAACCTGCAGCGCGGTTTCCATTCAAATGCAGATACAGTAAAATAATATTATAACCCTCGTATTTCCATTTCAATGCGCTTATAAATAATTTCCTTCTTATTCGCTTATCTTTAGGGGTGCGCGCGGCGTTATTATGGCTAAATCTCGTACATTACCGCGCAATACTGTTTTTTTAAACAGCAGTCGCTTATATATTATTTTATTACGTCTATTGATTAACATGGTTATTTCATTCCCGCCATCATTAAATATTCCATGAGTAATATAGATGTTGAGTGTGTGTTGGGGAGGAATACATGTACATCACACTGGGTTAGAGCGGTTCAAAACACTTGCGAGGTGCCATTCTTGTTTTACTAAGCAAACACATAATTATGGTTGGATAAAATATGGAGTAAATACAGTATAATATTTTATAATGGCCTTCTTTATCATGAATTGATCGGAGTTCAGACATAGGTAATTTCACGAAGGGTCACCTGGCCTAAAGATAAAAACAGTGATTTTTTCTTTCTTATATTTTATTCATCATTATGTTTTACGATGAATTTGATGATATTAAAAATCGAAACCGGATCAAATATAAAAAAAATTCTTTCAGTTTTCGAAAAATTTTTTCGAAAGTGTGAAATTTTTGCCATATTATAATTGGTTGTTAAATGAAAGTGTGTTAACTAAACATCGTTAATTAATCATTGATCAACATTTGATCACCATAAAAAAGCAAATAATTGTTTTTTACAAGGCGCTTTGTTAAATGTTTATTTTTGACACTTTCATAAAAAGCGCGTAGTTAGGGAGGTTCGGTTTGACTAGCGGGTACTTAACGCTTGTTAAAGGAAAGAAGGGAGAGGACGATCATAATAATTTATTCTCTGTTTAATAATAACAAACCCCCTCGAATACGCGCAGTCAACAATGCATACAGTATTTTTGTAACGAGATAAAATAATATTTGGTTGTCTCAGGTGGTTAAGATGTCACGGGCATCCCGTTTGACATAATAGTGACAAGACGCGGTGTGACATTGGCCAACTTCAGTAAATAATAACAAGTAATATTGCTACTTAATCGAAAGACGAAGAAGAAGAAAAAAAACGTTAATAGAATGTAAATACAACGGTAAAACATTGAATATAATTATAAGAAGAAAATAAAGGTTAACTTCTTAGTATTACACTGACACACATTGTTTTCCATTTCACATCTATTAGCGATGAGCATTATTATTATTTTTTTTTTTTAATGTTGAAAACTGATTCGATTGTAAGAATATTATTATATACATCGGCGTATTATAGCCTATTTTAAAAAAAATAATTTTGTAGGTAGATGTCTAGATACAACCTTGACATAACTGGCGGTACTAATTTAGTGAGTCTAACACGGATTTGCATGTAGCAGCGTTTACGAATTCTAAGGTCATCATCACATTACAGGCAGCTATATCGGCATATTAAAACGTTTCCTGTGTTCCTAACATATAATAATATTATGACGTTTCCATCGAATTAATTTTATTGTTTATTTGTTTATTATTCTATTTGTGTTGCGAAATGAAAGAAAAAGTCTGCTTAAGTTTGGTAATTAATTTTTTTTTTTTTTGCTTGTTTTTCTAAATTTTGAAAATGAACCGCGATTAACGAGAACTTTAGAACTTTTCCGACTTATGCAAACATAAGGTATTATGATTGATAATTTCTATGGAAACTTATTTAATAATAGACACGTCCTAATCAGCTACGTATACATTAAGTCAGTAAATCAGTTTTTGGGTTTTCCCTCTATTTATTTTTCTCTTAAAAACAGTACAACTTATTAGAAAATTATTGCTAAACTTATTTGAATATTATTTCTCTTTCAAAAATTAAATTTAATAAACGATAGGTATGGTACAGTATGAAAAGAAACTAGTGTACAGTACATGTACATGCAGTATTAAAACTCGTATAATATTATTTAAATTTTAAACTTTAAAAATTAAATTGGTAAGTTAAAGTTTTTTTAAATTATAAATTAGCACTGTAAGAATCTTAAAAGATGACGTTCAGTTCATCGTAGTTCGTTCATCTTTGGAAATTTGAAGACACGGTTCAATTGCGCATGCGTTGTTGATGCTGATAGTTAAAAGTAAACCTCATTAACTCGTAAAAAAAAAAAAAAAAAATTGAGTTTCCTACTGCATATCTTTTTCGATATTCATTTTTTTTTTAAACAAAAGATATCATTAGATCGAACACATTTGAATAATGCGAAATTATTTTTCTGTCTCTGGCGAAATGAGATCAGCGAATTAACAATGATAGTTACTACTAAGCATAGTACCGTAAGCTTATAGGAGATTATTACAATACATGCACAGATAATGAAATCAATCTCTAGGTTTGGCAATTTAATTTTTTTTTTGAGGTTATCTTAGATAAATATTACCATATGACGCACTTTAAAAATAATAATAGGAGTCGCGTTTATAAATTGTTTGGTTTTATCATAGCTATGGTTTTATATTTTTAATAAAAAAAAGTTTGAAACACGTCTACAATAATACTGGAGTACAGTATTATTGTTTCATTGGATATTCCCCATACATGTACGTATACAGTTACATACTGTATAATAATAGTCGATAATACAAATACATGTACTGTAAAGAGTTTTAGCAGCTAAAATAATAAAAGACAGACGATACAAGCTGTTGTAATAATATTAAGTAAATAAGTAGGTGGAGAATCCATTTATTGATTTCAAATTTTCAATATTAAGCTTAATAATGCTGTAGTTGAACTGCTATAGTAGCATTTTAATGGATTTTTATAAGTTAGTAGCCTACATGTACTATACAGTAGATAATATTTATTACATTAACTCTCTATTTGGAAAAGGTTAACTTCTTAACATTTTCTTTTCATAAAATTTAACTCCTAAAAGAATCGATTCTCGGTAGCGTAGCAAAGGTAATAGGATGGATGACCACAACTGACCTGATTATTTCAAGAATTTTATCCGGCTTAAAAACTAGTTAATTTACCTTCTTTTTATTTCTCTCAAATAAAAATTAAGAAAGAAAAAAAATTAGACCGAAATGAATTCAAGGTTGGTTTACACCGCGATACATGTATAATAATTATGATAATATAAGTATATCAATGAACTTACGTAACACATTTTTTTTAACCCAAAAAGAAATCCCTATTATTTTAAATCAAATTTATGAATGAAAAAGTGAATGTAATACAACTTACCCCTGAGTTCCATAGTTTGGTTATACATTTCTTGCATAGTTTTTGTAAATTCAGATATAGCAACAATTCCGGCCATGGCTAATTCACTTCGATGTCAATTATATACGAGTCTCGCTTTTGTTTTTTGTCTTTTTTTTTTTTCTCCAAAAAAACTTTCAAACTTCAGCTAACTTTTAATTTGACCGAGATGAACGATAGATGATTCGCACGTAATTTGAATCTTCCGTCGAGAAAGTCGATTAACTTTTTGGCAGGTGCCACCGTCACTGATGATATGCCGCAAATGATGAGCGAGACGCCCGCACTCCAAGCACACTACTTTTTCGTTGAATACACCGCGCGACTTTTCTTCTTCGACTTCAAAAACAATTTTTTGGCTTATTTCCCCCACGTCTCTCTCTCTCTCTATAGAAATAAAAATGATATATTATAAGAAAACAGTAATTAAAAAAAGAAAGAGTTTTAGTCCGGAGTTAGCGTGGTTAGCGCGTAAACTTTTCCCGTCTAATACGACGCAGTGAAACGTGCGAATGGATTTAAATAGCGTTGGCGTTGTGTGTGAGAAAACGACGACGACCAATAGCGTTCACACTACACTTGCCATCAACCGCACCTCTCTAAACAAACAAAACACACACACAGCACACAAACACACCACGTTTTCTCAGAAATAAAGCCGATATTGTTCTGATTATGACATACGGTAGCTCCGAATATCAATTAATTTTTTTTTCTCGTTTAAATTAAAAATTGGAAAATAATTAATTTTTTTTTTTTGCTAATGACAAAAAATGAGACGAGCGAATGAGAGATCGGTGTGAACAGTGTCCCGAACTGTAACGAAGCAGCAGCAGCGACGTTGCTCGCGCGCCAACTGGATAAAAATTATGATGTTTCGTGAACGAAAATGTATGTTTATGCGGAGAGGAAGTGGGCCAGTGGGAGTTGTTAACTAGTTTTAGGATTTTTCGAGAGGGAAGAGGTATAATAATACATACTGTATTTTTTTGTTGGGTAATTGAGTAACACTCTGGCTGTGTGACGGTTAGGGAAATAATCTATTAGGAACACGTGCTGCCTCACCGTGGAAAGTTCTCATAACTATAGCCGAAACATTAAAATATCATGAGTTAATTTTTTTTTATTATCATTTTTTTTTTAATTTTTTTTTTTTTTGCTATCTCGTTTCGTAAAAGGTGAACGAAATGAAATTGGGATATGATTATTTTTTCCCCCTTACACTCGTTTGAAGAAAAAAAAATTGATAGGAAAAAAATTGTTTCTTTTTTAAAATATGTAGCTGCTGGTAGTAAAACAATTGATTTTTTTTGGGGGGGGGGAGAAAAGGAAGTGTTTTCAACTTAAAATAATCATAAATAAAAAAATTAGAAAGTGAATTTATTTTTTTTTTTAGGTAAAAAGTTTAGAAATGAAATTAGTTATTAAGCTTGGTAATACCGGTAATATTAAGCTCAGTAATACCAGTAATTGTAAACTATTTGTGACAGGTTAAACAGATGTCTTTACATATTTATTTTTTGCGCAATATTAATTATTTTATTTCTTAATAATTATTATGTTTTAGGAAAATTACTGTTCCGTTTTTAAATGTAGCTGCTGGTAGTAAAACAATTGCCTTTTTTTTTGGGAGAAGGGGAGGGAGATGATTGGAGAAAAGGAAGTGTTTTCAACTTAAAATAATCATAAATTAAAAAATTAGAAAGTGAAATTATTATTTTTTTTAGGTA
This sequence comes from Polydesmus complanatus, assembly GCA_034692225.1. Classification (NCBI taxonomy): domain Eukaryota; kingdom Metazoa; phylum Arthropoda; class Diplopoda; order Polydesmida; family Polydesmidae; genus Polydesmus; species Polydesmus complanatus. The sequence continues at coordinate 18,982 of JAQGAZ010000030.1, forward strand.
AGAATTTTAGAAAAGAAATTAGTTATTTAGCTTAGTAATACCGATAATTGTAAACCATTTGTGACAGGTTAAACAGATGTTTTTCCATATTTATTGTTTGCGCAATATTAATTATTTTATTTCATAATAATAATTATGTTTTCGATTTATCACGGTTTTAATGGGGGGTAAGTATGCTGTGGAACTGATTCAACAAATTTATGAGAATAATATTATTAAAGAAACTTTTTTAAAATTAAATGTTTAACAAAAGAGCTAATTTTTTTTTTTAATCAAATAATGTACCGGTACTGTACACGAATAAAATTAATTGTTTTTGATTTGGTGTAAAAAATATTCTCGAATTATTATTCTTACTTAAATGTTGTTTGTAGCCATATCTCACTTTGAATCTATTCGTTGTTGAATCAATACTTAATTATTTCCTCTAAATCCACTCTGTGTCCTCATTTTATCAAAGTTGCATCTTTACCATTATTTATTTATTTTTTGTTTAAAAAGTTTTGCACATGATCACAGAATATGAAATCTACAAGTAGAAAATATTATCTTCGATATGCACATTGTTTTTTCACCACAAGCCTTACTCATTTTGAATCCTGTTTTGTTAAGTGCTCATATTTCAAAATGCAAAGTGAGATCTGAGTAAACTATTAATCAGCAAAAATTTAAATGAATATTAATAGCAAATAAATAAAGCTGTTGAAATAGATATCTTTTTTTTTTTTAATAAAAATTGATGAGTAATGTTATTCTTAATATTTTTCGAAAATCGACTATTCATTGTCATTTTCTCAACTTGTCAGTCACCGTTGCAAGTCAAAGAACTTGGCGAAAGAAGCCGATCTACAGTACAATCATGTACAGTACAGTACCTCCTCATGAGAGAGATGTATGATGTAGTGGGTGGCGGTGTGAATACAGTAGTAAACACAGTAGGTTTGAGTCAACAGCGGAGAAAAAAGCATCGCACATTTAATATATTTTTCTTAATTAAAATTTAAATAAAGAAATTGCTGTATTTGAATGTGTTTAGTCACTAAAATTATCTCAGCTTGCAAGAGGAAGTTGAGCAAGAAAGTTCATTTTAGCCTATATAAAAGAAAATAGCCATTCATCATCTTTTTCATTGGGTCACTTGCATCTTCTTAAACAAAAGTCATCTTTAGGTCGACGACCACCACTCTTTTCTTTTTTTTTTTTTAAAAAAAAAAAGAAATATAATTATATAAAAAGAAATAATAATAAAAATTTCATTTTTTATATGTGTATTGTTAAAAGCGATCATAATACTTGTATCTTTTTATGTACGGCATAGAAAAAGTGTGTGGTCAATTAAGTAAATTAGACTTAAAATTGCAGGTTACATTTTTAAGGCCAAGTATTTTTAGTAACAACTACTATAAATAAAACAAGTATGAAATCGCCGATTACGTTAGCTTTTAATGTTTTACCTATTTTTAATGTCGTTTTGAGGTAAACTTTCGATTTTTGAATCTCTTGTTTTGACGTCAACCGTGCTCTCATTTATTTTGAACTTAGACATTATTCAACCTGGACATTTATTTAGGTTGTCTTTTAGACATTTCAGATTAGTTTAGTAGAATGATGAGGGGGGGGGGGGGGGGGTGCGTGAGTGGGAGATGAACAATTGAATGCGATACAAGTATAAAATTCATCGTTAAAAGATGTTTGTAATTGAATGCATTAAAACAATGCCTTAATAGGTTTGTTATGCAAATTTATTTAATACGGAGTACGTAGTTATAAACGCTCGTTTTATGATTTATTTTGGTGCTTCTAATTTATAACCGTGTCCTTGGCTCACTTTCTCAATCATCTTTCTTATATACGGTACATGTACATTTCATTCGTATAAATTACATTTTTAATGCATTTAAAAAGAAATTTGATTAATTGCTGTCAGCTTACAATAATATTAAATTGTTTACTGCTGGTTTAATATGAAAATTGAATTCTGTAGAGTTTCGGTAAACCGAGCTGTCTTATAGAATTATTGTTTTCATTTATTTTTTTGTTGTTGTTGTTGTTTTTGAGAAGGGTTAAACTAACTAAAATACGATTCAAAACGTTAGGAAAATGTTACGCATAAGTATGCTTTGTACCGGTATAATAGCTTAATAAAACAATAATAGTGTATTGCATTTTTAGATATTATACACTGTTCCGATAATCCGAGTTTTTTTTTTTGAAAATCCAATGTGGTTTTTCTTACTCGGTTAATCAAAACGATTTTATATTTCAAAATTGTTTTTTTTTTTATTAATTGTAATGGTATTTATATTTATAACACGGGGTCGTATTGCGGTTTTGCAACTTTGATTTTGAAATGTGTAATAGTTATTATTTTTATTATTGTTATTTTTGTTTTTAAATTAATTTTATTTTTTAAAAAAAAAATTAAATCAGTGTTGTTAAGTTTTATATTTTTTTATTGTCGTAATAACCCAGTATCCTTCAAATGTAATAATAATTATATTAATGACTTGTATTTATTTGTAGTGTGTACGGTTGAAAAGATTTGTTGCCATATAAACATCGGACGAAAAACAAGAAGAAAGATATGATATCGTGAGTGCACAATTTACTTTTCATCCTTGGAGATTAAAATTATTAATTTAATAATTTTTAATGCTCCTAAGTAGATTTATGAATCATTCATCATCTTTTTCTTGTGTGTGTGTGCATATTATTATTATCGGCAACACGGTTGTTGTTTTGTAAAAATACTTTTTTTTTTTCAATCAGGAAGTAAGCCATATGGTTTTCCCCCCTCTGAGCATTTTTAGATGCTAGATTTCCGTCTTTTCCTTTTTTTTTTTTTATTTTCTCCGATTGACACGAGAATATTATAATATATAAAAAACAAGTACCGGTAATATAAGAATAAAAAAATAATGCATGTTTGAATGCATCTGTAGGTGTTTTATATTAAGTTAAAACTATAAAGAATTCGAGTGAGAAAAATATTAAGTAAATATAAATTCTCGCTATTAAATTTAACGTGGAAATAGGTTTTTTTTTTATGAAAGTGCATGGACCTCGTCGCCTATTTATCATTCTTTTCTTTGACTTTCACTCAAAATTTGAGTAAATCTTAACTGAGAAAATGCACAATCTCGGTAAAAAAAAAATAATATATATATAATATTTGTAGGTGTTTTCCCTCTCCAATTTTTTATGTTTTTTTTTTCTCTTCTTAAGTTCCGGTCAAATTAATGTAAAGAGGTAACATTTTTAATTACTGTTGTCTTCATAAACGAAAAAGAAATAGCATAATTTTAGGATTTACTACCGGTTTTTTTTTTTTTTTGTTAGAAATATTTGCTCATACGCTACGCCTACTGCACTTAAAATTTTATAAAAATAATTAAAACGCGTAATAAATTTAAAAAAAAAAATTAAAACCGTAGCGGTATGCATTTTGAAAAAAAAAATTTAAATTTAACGATATTATTAATAAAGTCGTGTTAATTTGCTATGTATTTAAAATTATACAGTGCAGAGCAAAGGAAATGGATTTTTTTTTTCTGACACTTCTCTATTATACCGGTATATAATAATAATTATTATGACAAACAGTTGTGATAAAATAAACAAATCAGCATATTTTTTTTTTCCATTAAAGAAGAAGTAACACTGGTTGACATTCAAGAAGTTGTTTACCATTAATTTTATTCAAACTGAAAATAGCATATATTAGCATGTGGAAAATGCGTATACAGTACTAGAAAGTTAGTAGGACATCGTAAATAATTAATATTTGCATATCACAGTATGCCAAATTGAAATTAAAGTAATAATAAGATTTTTTTCATTTAGAACTCGTTTGAAGGAGAGAGTGAAATGAGTAGGTCACATGAGAATAATATCGAGATACTATATCGGTAAATCAAAATACAGCATATTCTTCTTCCTATACGGTATCGGAAAATATGTTACTGTATATCTATCAGGAATACGTTTAGATTTCAGCTATGCTACTCCCAGCACACTGTGAGTGCTGGGTAAACTCCTATTAACTACTGTACTAGTATAAAAAAAAAGCTAAAATGTAAAAAAAAACAACCATGGTATAACGATTTTACCAATAATATATTGCGGTTTTACATGGTTGATTTTGTAGTTAACTGATCTCGAGTATAATTGAATTCCGCCTTTTTCATGTTGAATTTACGTTATTAACGTCATGTTGTTCGAGCGTTGTTTACGTTGAGTTACGCTTAATCAGAGAATCACTTTCGAAATCCTCTTCATCATTCTATATTTCCCGATTAACGTAAATCGATTATAAAGTTAAGATACAATTTTTATTATTTTTGTTATTTTATTAATTATTATTTATTTATTATTTTTTTTTTTAAATGTTTTATTAGTAACGTGAGAAAAACCATGGAGTATTTTCACGCGTATATCACAATTATTTTTTTCTCTTATTCGGTATTTAAATATTTAGCTTATCTTTTGAAACGAAGGTGTTATAAAAAAGACCTTTTCCGTAATATCGATGTCAATGCTAAAATGATTCGTCGAAATAATAATAATATGTAAGTAGCAACATAACTAATCACACATTACCAACAAAATGCATGCGACGTGATGTAATGTTATTGTACATTAGTGAAAGTGTTAAATATGTTCCCCAATCACTTTTCAAATAAGTTTTTCAATTCAATAGCGGGTTAATAATGTTTTCTTAACTCTTCCATTATACATATATCAAATAATAATATTGTATATCATAAGTGCATGATTGTTCGCGCTTTGAAACGGCTCCTTGTATGCAATTTGAGTTCGCCCGATTTGTTTGATAACTGAAGCCGAGAGTTTTTTTAATTTGGGAAATGACGTCTTAATGCTAATGCAGCTCGATTGTTATGACAGAAAAAAAAAACTTCTTATGTATTTCCGAGTTTGAAATAATTTTCATCATACTGTTGACTTATTTAAATGGATTTCGTGATCACTCTTTGATTTTCTTAAAAAATTCAGGAAGTAATCACCAAAGTTTTTTTTTTTTTTTTTGCTTTGGCGAAAGTGATGAATTACTTTTGTAATTATATAAAAGCGCGATCGTGAGAATAATACAATACATGTACAGTATTATTATGAATAGTTTGCATAAGTATTTTGTTTACAACTTGTGAGAGATGTGTGTTTTTTTTAAAGAGGCTGACGGAGGGGCCTATCATGATGTAGAAATAGGCTACAGATATAAAAATAGTTATTAAAGCTGTCAGGTGATTTTTTTTTTGTAAGAACTTCTCACGTCCCACAGTTGGATTGGGAAAACACAGTGAATTTATATTATTGTCTTGTTAATTTTCGTGACATTTTTTTTCACAAGTCGGAAATACTGTAAGGGGGGGTTTTGCTTACAATAGGATAGTACAACTTACACCGTTATTTAATTAAAACTTTTACCTTATACAAAAATCATATGCTATAGACCTACTGTATTTAGAAATTTTTAAATTTAAATAAATATTTTTTTGCGGTTAATGTGGTATTAGTATGCTTAGCAGGTAGAAATAAATTATTTCTATGACGTTCTTTTGTTGTTTTTGCTTGTCTAATTTTAATAATTTATTTATTTATTTTTCTTTTTGATATCGCAATCAGCGTATTTGGCGTTATCTTATATTTACATTTCTTTAATTACAATTTTTGTTTCAAAAATTAAGTGATTTTTTTCCCCTATGAAATATGAAAATTTTGAGAACTGTTTAAAAATTTATTAAATACATCTAAAAAATTTATTTTAGCGTCAAAGATGGCGGTACAAGTTCGTTCTAAATATTTATTATTATTTTTTTTAAAAGAAAAATTTTGAGAAATAGTTAAATTTCTTTAGAAATAAATTTTATTTTATGAACAAGATAATAGTTGAACAATTTATTCTATTTTTTTTAGTCTGACGGTATACTGTACATGTAGGCCTACATGTAGTTTAAATTCTAGAATATCTACGGTAGATAATAAATTTGTTTACTTTATTTGAACTTTATTTAAAAAATTTGTTTTTAGCAATAATAAATTCCTACAATTATTTCGTCAAATTTTACCCAATTTTTCTCCCGAATTAAAACAACTATTTTTGCGATAAAATTCATTTCCATGGATTGCATTGACGATAAGTTAATATTAACGATATTAAGTTGGGAACGGCGTCGGTATCACCTTGAAAAAGAAAGAGTCAATAAACATTCAATTTCATCATCATTCTCATGGGGGAATTTTAACTATAAAATTTAATCATATTTTTGTCACACGATTAGAACTGATTGTCAACTGCGCATACAGTATTGTCTCTCCTTATTATTTGGTTGGCTAATTTTTATTTTCTTAATTGATATTTAATTACGATTACTCAGAGACAGTGACGACTCGACCTTTCCGCCACACACACAAAAAATAACAATTGAAATTTTGGTTTGTAGGGCAGAATGTCATTAAGCGATTGTTTCGTCATCAGCATCTTTTAATAATAAATAAAAAAAAAATGCCACCACCTGAGCGATTAACGTTAATGCTTTAGGTCAGAAGGTGAGATGGGTTCGTAACAAAAGCAGATACCTCAAACATTTTTCACGGACTTTCTTTTTCAACTGCACTTTTAGTGTATTGAGTAACTATTGTTAGGGATCAAACTTAGAAGGACGACTCGCACTCAAATCTTTACCTTTTTATTAAAAAAAAAAATTTTTTAGGGAGAACGGTGGAAAAGGATACGGAAGTATTGTTAAAGATGAGATAGAAAGAGAGGGTCCTGGTGACCTTTGTAGGTATTTAGGGTCATTAACCGCCTCGTATAATAACCAGTTCAAATAGTTTCTACTACTTAAGTACAGGTACATGTACACGTAACGTGTATAACGTTTTTCGACTCGACCCACATAATTTTTTGGGTAAGCGATAATTAGATAGACAAAATATTGGAAAATAAAATGACACCTTAATTTATTTGATATTTTGATTATTTTTGCTGGAAATAGTAGCATTGTTTTTTTGAAGTACTGTATTTTTAGTTTTAAAAGAAATAATTTTGCGCAACTACAGTACATGTAATTAATATATATTTTAATTAAAATATTAAGGCTGTTAGATAATAATTTTAATTTTATTGTGTCTGCATTGTGAAATTTATATTATTGTTAAGTCTATGCCCGTACAGTGCACTCAAATAAAATATTGCATAAGTTGATTAAAAAAATGATGACGAAATTTTCCATCAGCTGATTGCAAATAGAATTTTTAAACCTTAGATTATTATTACCACGGGTTTAAAAATTGTATATTTTTAATATTTATTTTTAAAATTAATTTGACGCGCGGCTATTTAGAGTTTGCGGCGTATACATAGGCACGAAATTGTCCTTTCGATCTGTTGCATTATACGGAGTAATAATTTTTGTTTCTGGTCAAATGTAGGTGGTACCGTTTGGACTTAACATCACTTACCGCGAACATTTTTAATGTAAATAAAAATGGGTTAAATCGTTGGCCTACTTTAATTTTGATTTCCAATTTCTTATGGTTTTATAATATTTATTATTTTCTGCATTTGACTTATTTTTATTTTTTTGAATTATTTTTGAATTAGGAAATAAATCATTATTTGACTTAAAAATTATTCATATTATTTTTTTTATGGCAATTGTATTAAAAGGAAAAATCAAATGAGGTAACTTTTGAAATGCTGTTGAAAAACTAATTCGGAAATGTAAGTTTGTTGCTATAATAATTATTTAAATATAAAACGACTTTAATAATTAAAGTTAAAAGTGGTTCTAAGTTGAATACAATAATGTAGGGTTGACGAGCGCGTGTGAGAAATTGAGTTGAGTAACCAGCTGAAAAGCTAAACTTGAACTCAATTAGCATCTTTCTCTCTTTAATATGTATAATAACCATTAAGATTAGGTGTTGCTGGCAGGTATACTGTAGTAGCTACATGTAGTTCTAAATGCGCGGCTACTTATTTTCATACTTTGAGCAAAAATTCCTCTTTCAAAATCAAAATACCAGGCGTTTTGAATAAAGGAGGAAATAAAAGAACGTCAATGTAATGCAAATGTTTAATCCTAGCAAACACTACTTTTTCAGGCATGTCATTTACATAAACATTAAAGCATTAACATTAACAAAATATTATTCAAGAAGCCGATTTTCAATGCACAGAAAATGTTTATGTAAATTTAAGTTTGATTAAGTTTTATGATTTCAAATTTTTTTTTGGGATTTCTTAGTTCTCTACACCACTCTTATTCGAATCATTTTTTTGGTCATTAGTGCTAATATGTAGCAACATTTTTATGTACGGCATCAGAATGTTCTTCGATGTTATAAAAAAAAAATGTAACGCGTTTTATGTAATATTTGGAAAATTATTTTAATGTGGGACAGTAGATATAAACAAAAAATGATGTTTTCAGCGTTATCAATGCTTTAAAGTAGAACTTGAAAGCTAATTCCCTGATAGCAGTAGAGGTACAAGTTTTTATGTGGTTTAGCTGAAGAGGGACGGGCTCGAAGCAAATAACTAAGAAGAACAACGTGTATCTCTATCTACTAACCAACACCTACATTTTGAAACGGATACAAAATAATGGTTTGCGGGTAGGTCGAATTTGACGAGTGACCTACATGGTCAGAATGAGCTTTCAGGGTTGAATTGAAGACGATTGCCTTTTTTTTTAGTTGAAGAAAAAAACCAAACTAATGATAACTTTTTTATTGGTAGTTTTTCCAGTTTTGTTCTTCAAAAATTTGATTTTTTTAACGATTTCAATAAAAACTTTTTTGCAATAAAAAAACAAAAAAAAACTTGTTTTAAGAAAGAAAAAAAAAGTCTTTAACGGATGTTTGGGTTATGTTGTTTATGGGGTATAAAGAATGACCACGTTACACGCTTATACTCGTAATTTGATATTTGAGTTACGGTCACAAACAAAACTGCCGGCATCTTATTTATCACTCGAATGTTGACAATTGTTTTACAAATGGCATAATATTACAAGCGTTTTACATAGAGAATAAACTGCCCGTTTTTTGTTTTTTTTTTAAATTTTAAACGAAACATAAATTTTACGAGAGCGTTTTCAAATAGTTGTCAATGTACAATAATAACAATTTTTTTGTTTTATTTGTGTTAAATTGTATGTTTGATTGACGAAGAAATGCAAGGCTATTGCGGTAACCCTATTGGTCTCGGTCTGGCTTCATTGAAAACACCAGTTCTCATTAGATCAGCCATGTTTTGCAATAGGGCCTACTTAAGCCTGGTCAAGGATGGGGTGGTGACCAATTTATTCTGACCACCTCTGGGTTGGTGCTAACACTGCATTGGCTCCCAATATTACCTCCTTAGTTTGGGAGAACAAAAATCCAATGAAAGATTTAGTGTTTATTTAAATGTATTTAAAATAATAGTAAAAAGACAATAATTATTTATCATTGTATTCTACTTGGCCTATAAACGTTAATTTATAAAATATTTAGAGATACATGATATTTAAAAAGGAAAAGAATTGGAAACCGAAAATTGTGTATACTTTCGAACCATCTCCAGACAATTTTAACGTTGTTCTGTATAACAATATAAGGAACTTTTTTTATTATTTATTTTATGGTAAAAAGTTGTAAATTAAATTTATAGCACGACTGTGAAATTAAAAAGCAACTTTTTTAGTTGGTTATATTTAAAAATGGAACTTCCGCTGCAAAATTACGAAATGCAAAAGCGTTTTAATTTGTACTTTACATATATGGGTTTTAATTTTTGTATTACCCCATATTTTATCTGATTTATTGGTTCGAGAAGAAGAAACAAAATGATTTAATACTGTAGTTGATCTATTAAAGGTTGGGTGTTCTCGTTTCACCTCAATCTACATTGCCTACAGATGAATAAAAAAAAAATCCGGTTGTTTGATTCGGTAAGAGAAGAGATTTCCCCCCATTCATTTGGTCATTAACATAAGCTAGAGGTAATCGTCGTTGCATACCGAATTTGCGCATAGTAAGTACACGCATAGTATGCATAGGAACCAGAGAATGAGATGCAATTTGGCTGAAGTTAAGCAATGAGGAAGGGTCGTCTATGCGCTTTTCAAGCATGACGACGGCGGGTGGGGGGAACAATTGGAGTGTTATGTTAGGTAATGGGGGGGGGGGGGGGGGGGGAGGGGGGGAAGTGATTTGGTGGGTGAGTGCATGGAAAAAAGCAGGCGAGTTTTCCTACAGCCAGGTTGTTGACCACGTGACGTCAGACGATGCCCGGCGTAATTATTTAGGCTGAGAACATTATTACCGGTAGTCGCGAGATTTTCTCTTTGTAGAATAGAAAAAAAAATGAACATACTATTTTGAAAGAATTTTACGCAGAAAAAATAATAATAACTATGACGTCAATTTTTCTATTCGCACAATGATAACATATTACTTTAAATACGGTGCATGCTAATGGCCAGGTAGCATTTTTTTTTTTTTGTTGAAATGGGGATTATTAATATTAAAATTTTAATGCGAAATAATCGAATTAAAAAAATTTTTTAAATTCATTTTAAAAATTTAAATGATAAAAAACAGCATTTTTAATTGCGTTGCATTACTCATTGTTTTTATATTTAATTTGACGACGGTAAAAGGTTTGCGCGGTATTTATGCAGGTCGGTATTAGTAATCATTAGATAAGTCATAGTTTTTAAAAATTGAATTTTTATTTTTATTACTTACCGGTTATTTTCGTGTAGGTTGTTTTTTTTAACAAATAAATTGAAGAAGTCCAATCAATTGTTGGGAGTATATTCACAAATAATTTTCTCAGATGTTTTGGCTGAAATTCTCTCGGAAACTTTTTAATTGTGAGCCGATTTAAAATCCGTTTTTTTTTTCTGGAAGAAGAAATTTTTCGTTGCTTCCTCCGCGTAGTAAAAAACAGAAGGAAAATTTTGAAATTCACGTCCACATAAAAAATAAAAAAAAATTGAGGTTGAAAAAAGTGCGTTTTTCTTTGGTCAACCTCTGAGAAAGAAAGAAAAAAAGCAAATAACGTTGCGCGTGTTGGAAACACTGTCCACCGACTGGGCTATTAAAATGAACTCTCTTCTCATCTATTCAACGTTCTTATATGTCCGTGAACATATTTTTTTCCCCTACCCCTCCTTCTCTTATATACATTTACCTGAAAAATTTCATATTATAAGCTCCACCCACTTATTCTTCCCACTAACTAACATTTTGACTCATCTCTATATTCGAAAAAGTTGATTCGCATTCAAAATTCAATTTCGATCGAGGAAATATTTTACTTTCCAACTTGAAAGCGCCATAATAACCATTATGAAACATTAAATTTGCATAGGGTTTACGCACTTTCAATATTTTATGTTTTTTAATTGTTAACGCGCATTTGAAAAAGCTAATTCATTTATAGGTTAATCATAATAATAATTATTTAAACTAACTAGTATTTCATCATGTAGATCCGTGATTGCTTTTAAAATATTATGCTGACTTTTAACTTTGATGACGTATTTTTTTTTTTTTTGTCGTTAATAACTTCATGTTACGACAATGTTTGTACAAATACAGTTGAAATTAGCGTTGGGGGAATTTACTTGGTAGAAAATCTCTAAGTTAGTACGGACGTAATTGTTACGTTTGTAGGAAATAGGAGCCGATTATAAACATACTGTAGCAATTATTCGTTGCAGGAATTAGTTTATTGGCGCCATTATTTTAACACTTATTTATTTAATTTTTTAATTATTAATTAAACAAACTAAATTAATAATTATTATTGTAATTTTGTTTTACAAGGAGATGTTAGCACGATATTTATTATGTGCATGTTATTCTTTGAGTTTAACCAATTGTCTCCAACCTATTGTAGAATTACGATTAGGATAAGTCATTTAAAAAAGAATTTAATATTATTAGCCCGTTATGATAGAAAACGTTGGAAGGAATAAAGTCAGGCTTATGCCCAGTAACGATTGTCATCTTCCCCAACTGCTAAAATCATTTATTATTTGATGTCACATGTAAATCAACCTGTTAAGTAAATTTAATTTTGTAATAACACTGACTTATTGCAAGTTGAATAAGATTTTAAAAAATTTTATAAATAAAATTTACAATTACGTATGACAAATAAAGATAATTAAAGACAATGATTTAGCTAAGATGGAGAATGCGTGCTGAGATTAATTTAGCTTCATCATCTAATGAATTGACGGTACCGGTAATTATTATTTATAAAAAAGAAAACTGTTATTAGCCGGTACTGTTGCTTTTCAGTGATTTTAGTTTACCAGCTTTAACTTTAAAATAAATATTGTGACATTCGTTTTGTAATCTAAAAAAGGGGGGAAATGTGGTAGAAATTATTTATTATTTGAGCGAAATTGTGATAAGTGAAAATGAAGCGAATTCCCAGCTGGTGACTTTTGATTTCGTAATAGTCTGGATGCTCGCTTCCATCATTCGTAATGATTATGATGGAAAACATGAATTTGGCCGAGTCTTTTTCAAAAATCCACAGTTGCTGGGCAATTACGCTTTTTGGCACCCTACAACGAACATACCTTTACGAAACTACTATTATAGGCTTACAACGATGAGCTACGGTATGACGAAATTATTCATTTGATAAAATAGCATTATTAACGAATCTTGAGTTACTTTTTTTTTTGTTGTTGTTATTATTGTTTTAGCTATTATGTCAAAACGTTGAACGTCACGAAAGACGTTTTCAAGAATATTAATTATTTTAGTTGAATTTGACGTAGGTTGGGTATCCCATGGTTGTAATTAATATTCTATCACACATCACACAACAACAACCTCAGGCTAAAAATTCGATAAAAAATAAATGTAATTTGGGTCTCAGCTATTTTTTTTTTTTAATTATGTATAATAATATAGTGGAAATAAGCTATCAATACAGTACTAAAAAAATATAATGGATTAAAGATTTTAATTTTTAAACTGTTTAATGTTAACCATTAAGGTCACTTTCAACTGCGTCAGGAAAGTAAATTATGATTTAACTAACGTTTTTGTAAGAACAAAATACTGATTTTTTTTAGGTGCAGACAGCTTTTTAAAGTTATACTTTTTTTTTTACACAGTACGGTACTGCATTAGTAAAAAAAATATTAAGTTTTTTCAAGGTTTCTTATTGAAATTGTTGTACAGTTTTACCCAGTCTTGCACAATATTAATAAAAAAACCGATTATTTAAAAGTACGGTATTTAATATTATTTATTTTAATATTATTTTTTCCCTGTCCCCTTCTATAATTATATAGTTAAACGTTACATAATTTTATAAGCTTACATAAAAAGTTTTACTTATAAATGAGAATAATAATAATTAAGGTGAAAACTTTTTACTGCAATGAAAATTATAATGTTAAAATATTTTTTTGAAGAAGAAGAAAAAGAAGAAGATAAAAAAATGTTGAAAACAAGGTGATGAGGTCATTGCCTAGTTAACAATAATTATTAAAACGAAACTGATTCCGATCTTTTATAAATGCTTTTGGGAAAATCCAGCTACAAATCCTAGAAAACCGTTTTTTTTTATTCTTCTTTTCTTTTTAAAACTTTCTCCGTCTGATTCTAAAACAATGGTCAAAGTTCTCTAGCCTCGAGACACTTAGTACGGGATCAGGTGCAGATGCTTTTTTAACCTATAGCCACTGACCTTTTTCCACTGCAGCAGCTCTTCTCCATCTTTCCAACACTGCTGACAATTATTATTGATGAGGGGGCTGACAAAAAGAGAGGACTATTCAGCTTTTCAAAGAGGTCAAAAACAGTTTTTTTATTCTTCTATTTACACATTTTCACACTGTTATTGAGATATGAAAAATTAAAAATGTTTATTAATATGTTGAAATTAAATACAAAAACAACATGAGATATTAATAATTAACGTGTTGACGATAAACACACTTATAATAATAATAATAAATTCTAAAAGTATGATTCGTGTCACCGAAATATTAAAATAATTAATAGAGGTTTATTTTTGTCAACTCATTTTCAAATGGTGTTGCTTTTTATTATAATGACATTAGGCTAATATCAAATACCGGTACTAGTCAAACTAAAAAAGTATTACCTTTTTATAATTAATGTTTACATTTAGGTATGGTTTTAATAAACAATAAGACTCCTTTTTTTTTTTTTGCGTTTTGAGGTAATTTTTGAATTTTAGAAATTATTTATTTGGTTCTTTTCTTCAACGTTTTCATCATAACAAATAACGGTTTACTACTTTATATTTTAATTAGTTGAAGCAGTAGAATGAATAAAAAGAGCGTGAAGAGTGGTAAAATTCCACCATTGGTAAGGGTTGCAAAAGTACGTTAAATCATTATGCTCGAAGCAACAGTTATGTCGAAGCTCCACCCATGCTTTTGGCTAAATTCATCATTGACCCTTTAACCCCATCTTTTAAAAGGTATTTTTTCACTCGCGTTTACCATTTTTTTTTTCTTCTAAAAATTTTCCAAAGTGAAATTTGCCATAAAAAAAAAAAACAAGTTATGCTCGTAAAAATATATGCAACGTGCATAATATTAATTTTACGCAATAATTTACATTAATTGGATATATAAATTCGAAACTACTTTTTTGGTTCGTATTATTTGTACCGGTACGTAATTTACAATAGTAAACGCTATTTTAAAAAATGCTTTTGCAGCCAGTGCTTTTTTATGTAGGAGTATAATGCGAGTACGAGCTGATTTTTGTTTGATGATCGTTAAGTGTTATATAATAAATGTTGCATTCTATTTCATTAATTTTTTTTTATCTGTCCCGTTCTTTTTGAACCTGTAAAATTAAGAAGAAGAAAAAAAAAGAATGTGGGTATACTAACTGTCAGTGCCAATCTCATTAAATTTTGGAGATAGAGAGCCGGGAGCGAAAGAGATAGAACATAGTAGAGAGAAAAAGATGAAGTGTAGACGGCAGGTGAAAAAAATAAATAAAGAGAGGCAAATTAACCTAGAACTTGTTCGTTCACCTTGACACAGTTGACTAACCGTATTAATTTTTTTTTTTTAAGGTTTTTATTTCTACATAAATACTTTTAGGTTCACGTGGAATGGTGTGCTCCAAAAGTCTATTACTAACACACTTAACCAGTAATAGATTTTTTTTTTTATTTCAGTACCCGGTATTCGTATTCTTTCGGGAGTTAAAATTATACGAGTTACAGTAACCATTTTAAAAAACACTACTTTCACAACTCTTTGACTAATTTAAAAATTAACCTAAATAAAACGCGCACTGTGCCACTAGCAAATTTTCAATAAATATTTTTTCGAATTAATTGATATACCTAGTTAATTGAACAGGGAGGGGGGGGGGGGGAAACGAAATTGTAATTGGGGTTATGTAATGTACAATTATTACTTATTGATGACTTAATTACGTCATTAGATCTCAAATTTATTATTATTATTTTTTTTGAATCAGAATTTTATTCGTGCCAATATTAAGCTTGTATTAATTAAATTAGCAAATTGACAATTATCCACAATAATAATTGTTGGGTTAGATATCAATAATTTATTTATTTTTGGAATTTAGCTTATAAATTAAACTAGTTTATTTAAGTTTAACCGCACAGCAGTTGTATAATTATATTATTTTATTTTTTAGCAATAAATATAAAATTTTCGTCTATTAGGGAGATTTATTATTTGCGATTGAAAACTGGTTTCATTTTGACAATTCTAATCAGCCATCGTATTTTTCTCCATAAATTATTATGTTATGCATAATATTAGATCAATCAAGTACAAGTTGAAATTCGTAAACGTGATGTAATTTCCTCGTACGATTATTCGTTTTTATTTGATTTTAAAAAATAATGCCTTTCGATTTCGACCCACATTATTATTATTAATTTTTTTTTTTTATGTAGTTAAATAACTTTGGTTGTAATCAGGTTGAAATCGGTCAACCTATTGACCTAATAAAGAAGAGTAAACAGGTTTCAGTCGCGGAGTTGTCACACCGGATCTTTCTACCTCATAGCTTTAATTGGCTATACATAAGAGCAGGGAATAACTTTCCATCTTCATATCGATTAGGTTTAATCCGTGTTCAGAAATACTTTTTTTGCGCCGCTGTTGGAATTTTTTATTTTTTTTTATTTTAAGAGCTTATTATACCCTTCTCTTTATTTCCTAATTAACGTGTCAAGAAAAACGTGTCGAAAATATGAAACGCAATATTTGAGAATTTATTTACATACGACGCTGTCGTGAGTTATTAGTAGTTGTCGTTTAAGGTGCCAAACTTAACACTTTTTTTTCAGGTGGGAAAAGTGCCGAATATAATAATAATTGAAGGATCATTTTATTTGAGAAACTCAACGTAGCCAATTTAAATAGCTTCATCAACAATAATTTCTAGTTTTTATTAATATTTACTAGATTTAATACTTGCAGATTTATTCTTCGCAATATTGGTATTTAAACTTCCATGTTTGCGCGCTTTGCATTTAAATTTACTTCTCTATTTGTAAAGTTAATATTTACGTTAATTCTACGAAAACGCCGGGGGTTTTTCCCTCGTTTAATTTACATTTTTAAAGTTTTTTTTTACATTATGTAGGCCTATTTAATGTTGTTTAAAATTTATAACTTGCGGGTTTGACAAAAATCTGACCTTTCAACCGTCTTATCAAATCTAATCGTGGTTAATATTGGCTGTTTCTTTGATCATTTAAAAATTTTGGCTTATTTTTAAATTATTACTCCGAGTATTAGGCGACGAAAATCGTATTTTACTATTAAGTATAAGAGAAATATTCTGTAAATGCATTTTTTCCCCCACAAGAAACGATTAATACATGCATTTTTTTGAAATTTGAGCAAAAAATATTACAACCTTGATTATTTTGTTGAATTGTTTATTTAAATAATTTTTCCCATCGCGTTTTATACCGGTAGAAACCGAAATAACGTTTTTTGATATCAGAATAATTATACATAAACTTTTGTAAAATTGCCGTTAATTCACGTTCATGCCCATAGTAATTTAATAATGCGTGTAAAAGTTATTACAATGATATAATCACAAGATCATTGCACAAAATCGTGTTTTAGAATCAGGCAGATATTTACGAAATTTTCTCGAATTACTATTAATACATGCATTTTATAACCTCGTGCATAAAATAATATAAGTACAGTTCATTTTGAAACAGAACTTTCCAATTTACTACAGGCTTACATTTAAAAAAAAGTGCATATTTGACAAAACTTGAAAGTTGTTAGAAAAAAAACGCGGTAAGTTAAAATAAACCACCATTAATCACAATTTCGAATGTTACTGTAAACATTTTTTTCCTTCATACATTGGAAAATCACTGGAAAGATTGTTTACATATTTATTTATTTTTTTAAAAAATTTGTTTACAAGGACGAATAATTATTGTTTTGCGAAATACTTGCAATTCGTTTACTAAATGTAAATGCACAGTACAGTAGGCTATATACTGTAGGTAGAATCTACAGTTTGAAAATTTAAATTTTAAATTTAAAGCTGACAATAATAAATTACATTAAAATCAAGTCAAATACAACGCTTTAAAATTGTTTGTAAGGAAATTATTAATAATATATATGCAAAAATAAATTACTATAGCGGTGCTCAGCCTCAATACTTATCCGAGATTATTATTAGCCCATCATAATTATGCTATTAAATAATTAACTTAAATAAAAAACAAAACAATGGAGTGGAAGACGAAGCAGAAATTTCATGGAAATGTGCTTTTTTTTCCCTTAATATTGTCTAAATTTCGTAATTATTCACCTCACGATTAATTCGAAAACCTTGAAATTTTTGTTTTGACGTCCATGTTTACGTCACGTTTTCAATGTAAATGTCAACTTGTTCTTCGCGTTTTATTTCTAATATTTTTAGATTTTTTAAAACGTAATTTTAGAAAAAGTTTTTTTTTTTTTTAAAGTCCAAGTAAAACTTCTTAATAAGGTTAATGATGTTGGTGTGCCATATATACACTTTTTTTGTTGTCAACTGTTGTCTCTTTAGCCTACACGCGCATGCACGCGCGCGTGAGCTGATTGATAATTTTAAACAATTTATTATTGTGGTTGTATTTCCGAGGAATTTCAATGATCGCGTCTCTCTCATCATGCAAACTGCGCGTATTTCAAATAGAAGCAGGTTTTGGAACTAGGATATGGGGAATAAAAGATGGGGACAAAAGTTTCGATAGATTCTACTGCTGTAATGCAGCAATTTATTTATGCAAAAACAGAAAAAAAAAAAGGGTTGACAAATTAGAGAATCTCGTTGACCGTGAGTTTATTTTCTTTTATTTGAAACAAATCAATAAAATTCAAAAACAAGTATTAAAGATTTTGTTCGGATGATTCGTTTACAAAACTATGGAATTAATTAATTTATTCAAGGTGGTCTTTAAGTAACACAAGCTATCATACCGGTACTATAATACCTATATAAGATAGTAGAAATCTTGAGCAAATGAAAATTGTTAATACAGTATTCTATTATGTACAGAAGCTACAGAATTGAGATTATTCTTTGAGAATTCATTTTTTGCGAGTTGGGCACAAAATATAATTTTTTCAAAAACCTGTATCGGGTGTCCGAAGTAGTTTTGGATAAATTCAGTTTGTTATAAAAAAAAGAAACTTATAAATAAAGTTTTGTATGCAAAAATTTAAATTTTGTGCTACATGTATACAGTATCAAAAATTAAAAAAAGTAGGCCTACGGTAAGTTTTTTTTGCTGGTTTGTCTGGTTAGTAGCAGCTCTACATTTCTCATTTTTGGATATTTTCTTTGGGGAGTCTTCTCATAATTTTTATTTTTATTTATTGGCGTCAGGATTTTTTTTGACAAATTACAAATCAAATTAATTCGATACACAGGTCGACCTTTTCAAACAATTAATACGTTGACAAAATTCGTGGGCTATAAGTAGGTGACAGATCAAGAATCACGGTTGTTAACTTGTTTTTGAATAATAGGTGTCAAAATATTGCATCATTCACGGGAGCATTTGGAGTAACGAGTGCATGTTTTGTTAATCATTATAGAATAATTGTGCATCTACCAAATCTTTGAACCATTATTGCTTCATTAAAATAAGCTTTGAAATCTACACTGGCGGCATTTGCTGGTTAAAGTAAACCCAGACTCTGGTGTTGATTCTAAAGGTTTCTGCTTAATAATCCTTCATGTTCCATAATAAATTTCAGTAGAAGGTACAAGTAAGAAATCTTAATTTTTTAATTTTTTTTATTTAATTACCCGGGATATAATAATTAAATAATAAACAAAAAAATCTTAAAAAAAACGTTGAGTTTCTATGTAAAATGATGCAAAATTGGAATCTTTAAACTTGTTGAATTTTTTTTAACAGACTGAAATTGGTCAAAATTATCTTGCACATTATACTCGTAATGCAGACATGTGATGAGGACTTTAATTTGAGGTTTCCAGACTGGAGCTCCAGCCAAGTTTAACATGGGAAGATAATAATTTAAAACATGTATTGAGCGAGGCAATTAAATTCTTTATTAAGCTACACAACATCAAGTTGGCTCTTTCTAGGATGCACAGACCAAACCAGTGCTTTAATTATTTTATATCAATCAAACCAGATCATGTAAACTTGTAAAGGAAGTTTTAATTGAAGCTCGTTATCACTGATTTTAACATAATATTAGCGCTATAAATAAATTGCAACTACGGTATAATAATATTAAACGTGTTTGGAAAATAAATTCTCAAGTACAAATAATACGCTTGATATGGTGATTTCAACTGCTATAGGACCCGTTAACCTAGAATATAATAATGGGCCTTGACTAATATTACGGCTTAAAATTATTATATTTGTGCGCGAGTTCTTATCTCTTATTATGTTGGTGGCGTTACTTTACGAACAGCCTATAACAAGAGATAATTTACAGCGTCAATATTTCGAGGTTTCAATTAACAAAAAAAATAGTAATTAGCCCTCGTGGACCATCGAACCATCATGATTTCGAAAACATTATTTTTGATATCGAATATCGCGGTCAAACATCTTTTCAGCAACTTTTATCCTTCAAATTTACACTCGTATCAGATTTTTTTTTTAAAGAAAATTGTAGCAGGTAAAAAATTAATTTTGTCACCAAAAATTATGGGAATAAAAAGGTTCATAATTATTACGCAATGAAGCAACTTTTACCGCTAATTCAAGGAAGCAGAATATGAAAATAAAGTACACTGTACATTCACATTTGGCAGCTGATTACAGTACGACATATTATTACATGAATAGCCTACATATATTTGCATATATTATTATTATGCGCGGTCGCAAACATTTTCGTTTTTAGATTTCGATCAGTAAATTTACTTAAGTATAATCCAGATACAGTAGAACCTACAACGTGCCAGGCCGCGAACACCACTCTCAGTTTTTAATATTTGTTCGTGGCAATTTTATTTGGAACGTTTGGCCCGGAAACTATACAATTTTATAGAGTTTTTAACAAATTTTATTATTATTTTTTTTTTAATAAAAATTAACAATTATAATAAATAATTTAATCTGCACTTTCGTGTCCCAATGTTTAAATTTTCTTATTGATTGAAGTTTATAATTATTGTTTCGGTAATAACTTTCAGGTGACATCATAACGTTACGTCAATTTTAATATAAAATTTTATATTACTGTATTAATTATCTGTTTTAATATTTTCATTTGTACTTTTGCAATAGTTTTAACTCTAGTTTCCGCAACTTACCGTTTACTTTTAATCGTGCTAAAATAGAGCGCTTTTGTTTCTCCAGCCAAAATCTGAATGATTATTTCCTCCTAAAATATGATCCGAGAGTAATAAACCTAAAATCCTGTCAAATATTTGCAATTATTTAAACACAAATGGTACTAGTGAGACAAGATAAACTACACTAAACTGTTGTTGATTTTACTGCTCTTTATTGCTCAGTAAATGACGCAAACACAACGACGATTTACTTCCCAGATCAGGAATTATTTTTTTTTTTAATACAGAATATAAATAATGGAATGACGAATGATTTTTCGTACGCAATTTTAATCTTTTTAATTTGAACAAGATAATTACAGGAAATTATTTCTTTTGAAAGCAATTGAAGTGAGAAGAAAAAAATATTTTAACTCATTTTGTAAACAATTTTTTTTCTATCAACATTTTACCTTATTAATTTGTTATTTCTTTATTTTTTTTTTTGAAAAAAAAAAATTTACATTAGTTTAACAAAAGCGTTTTAAATGTCAATAAGAATACTATTGTACATTTTGTTGAAAGATGTACATTTTTTTCCCCGGCTTAATTATTTTTATTTGATAATTATGCTACGTTTTTGCCACGTGTCACGCGTCCTTTCAAATTTTTTTCCCTTCTCATTAACGTTATTAGAATAATATTAAAGTACATTGTAATTCTATTCTACAGTAGGCTAGAGTATTAGTCTAAAAGTTGTTGATAAGAATAAGAATAATCATACAATCGATATCCTTAAAACAACAACAAAAAAATAGTCTAAAGAACAGATGTCCAAAGAATCAAAAATTCAACTTATTATAATATGCCCAATGACTCGACGATTCTGCGCGTGAAACAATGACTAACAAAATTAAGCTAATTAGAATAAATTAACCCTTTCTACAAATACAAAAACTAAAATAAAAAAAAAAGCGAAGGTTGTGAAAATTATAGTGTTTAAACAAAATTAGGCTGGTCATATGCAGTTTCTTTCATATAAGGGTGCGCATGATAAGGGTAAAAATGTGCGTATGATAAGGATAAACCCCAGTCGATGAAGAAACACAGTAAAACATAAAAATGTGGAATTGCCTCGTTATTTATAAAATCTATGGCTATAATCCTTTGGCGCTCGAATTATAAGATGGCATCGCGCTATTAATTTTTTTTTAAAATGTAAATTGGGGTTATAATTCTATGCAGAAGGATCGGTTACGCGTACGCGATATCAGTAGAAAAATATTAATTAATCAAGGTTTATACTGTACATCCTATCTTTAATATAGCCACAAATTGGGTCAATCTCATTTTTATAACGACATAATTATTTTTCAAACAGCATTAACAACTTTTTTTTATTAGTAAAATTTCTACGATTAACATCTATAGATAAAAGTTTTATATTCACTATTGGTAATTGTATAGTAATAACCACTTGTTTTTAAAAATTGGAATTCAAACATGCACGACCAACATTAAATTTTATATGGTATAGACGTCATTATTATATCTAAGCTTATAGTAAAAGTAAGGCTAGTTTCAACAGTAGCTAGTTGAGTTTGTGCGCCGGGTAATCAGCAGGTGGAAGTAGATAAAGTTGGGCGATAAGAAAAAATAAAGGAGGCGTATAGTAAATCAAATACAAAAAAAAAAAAAAAAAAAAAAAGTTTAACAGGAAATAGGAGTTTAAAATTTCTATTAGACTAACCGCGTTTTAAATACTAAAACATATTTTAACCGTTAATAATTTTATTTACCGAGGCTTAACACATTTTTATTAATTTACAAACATAAATTACGTATTCATTTATATACGAAGCAACACGTGTGTGCAAAATAATAAACTAGGCATATATTAATAATTATTATTAACAGATACTTACAACATCATGCCGGATTTAATGGATACAATATTGTTGTTTGACTGCCACTCAAACTCGCGAAAATTAGCATAATATCTGTTTAAAAAAGGTCCGACATCATGCCAGAATTCACGAGACTTATGACAAATATTCACTGTTCTCCATTAAATTTACAAGTGCATTAAAATTAATTTTTAATTTTTACCAAAATTTTTAATGAAAACTATACGGTAAGGCTTAAATTAATAGCTATAAGAAAATATGAATGGGAGGTAACTTACTTGTTTCTCCGTTTCGATCGAATGGTGCAGTGGTTGTCGACATTATATAAAAAGCAGAAGTTATTATTGCAGTAATTTTTTTTTTGGGGTGTCTTAAAAAACTTTTCCAGACTAAAATGTTGTCTCTCTTTCTCTATACGAATCCCTCTGTTGCTTTAATTTTGTCCGATGATGTGTTCCTCTTCTTCTTCCTAACTAACAACCACACATCGTCAGTGTAGATTTCGTTGAACTTCGTCACTTTCGTTATCAGTAGGAATTTTTACGTTTTTTTTTTTTTCTTCTTTTTCTTCTTCTCTTTCGTCTGTATGAGCACAAACATGTGCAAACTATGAATACATATATCTACACCAATATGGGGTTTTTATTTTTTTTGCTCAGTTTTTTCTATAATTTTTCGGTTAGAATTATAAGCCTTGTTTAATTTAACGTGAAGACAAACATTTCATTTTGACGACGACGACGCTTCTACCATATTATAGTCTCGCTTTATAAAAATAATAATGCGTAAAATTGGACTATTTACATTTTCATCAGCAATTTCAAAGTTTTAAGTTTCCACTTGAAACTTTTTTTTTTCTTCTTCCCTCTCTAATCTTTTACACTATACGTGTTTAGGCTCCAATCATTGACTGCGTGCACTGCATGTAGTATAATATTAGGCTGTGTATGTCAACTCTCGGCCAATTTTGATAAAACTTCACTTTTAAACTTTCGAACCTGTACTACTAAAGCTCTTTTTCTACTGTATACATTTTGAAGATTAACGCTACTATAACGTTTAAAAGTTTGATAAATATGTTTTCTCCCCAATCTTTTTTTTTTTTTGCTACTTTTTTTTTTTTAATATTTATTTAAGTACTTGGAATTGTAGTGTGAATAGAGCTGCTCATGTGAATGTGCACTTGCAATTTATATTTAAAAAAAAAGAGAAGAGAGAGAGATAGCTGGTGGGTGGTTTCATGATCAAAGTACGTTTTAAATGAGGGAAACCAGATACACTCACTACCATTAAACTACATACAAAATGATTTTTAAATAAACAATTTCATCCGTCTTAATTCCATATAAAAAAATGTATTTTTTGTATATCAATAATAATTATAATTATTGTAATGTTAGAATATAGAACATATATTTAGGAAATATTTTTCTCATTTTTTCAATTTTAAAATTTGGTAAATTTTGATTATAATATTGATTAATAAAAAAGTTTATAATAATAAAATTCGTAAAAAAAAAAAAAATATGATAACAAATATATTTTTATCGATGATAATAGTTATTAAAGATGAAAAATAGAACTTTTTTCTGTGTAAACAGATAATAGTATAGATTAAAAAAATATAATATATAAAAAAAATTTTGATCAAGTAATAATTAGTAGAAAGATCTGTAATCACCATCAAGCGTTTGAATTAATAAATTAATTATCACTCAAATTGATTTATTTAAGTCTATTGAAAGATTTTCATTTGCTAAATAACATTTGGATGGTGAGAAATAAATGAGACATTCTCGTAAATAAATTTGCTCAATCAAAAAGAAAACTTGCATTTTTGAAACATAGCGGAATATTAAAATTTATTTATTAATTTGAAAAATGGAGAAAATAATTAAATAATTGCACTTACTTCAATAATTTCAATTTCCATATAATCAATGTAAATAACGCTAACGGAAAAAATACTAAAAATAAATTTTTTTCTAGAAAAATAAAAATTTAAACGCTGTAAAAGCAAATCTAATACGGTTTGGGCGGCTGGACACCGAGACAAGCAGTAGAAGTACGTGTGAAATGAGGCGCCGTACCAATGTCTCCGGCTTAAATACTAGAGGTCATCGATGGACATTTGAGCCATATTATCATCTCCACATTTCTATACACCATCAAATTATGTAATTATCAACTGGACTTTTAACCATACAATTTTGAAAGTTAATACATTTGCTGCGATAAATATTAACTTGAAAACTGAAATATAATTTTTTTTTTCTCTCTCTCTCTCTCCAAAGATTATAATTTATTACTATTTGTGAATTGAGGAGGATTATAAAGTTAGCATTTTTGGTCTCATTTGATCCCTACTGACCAATCCCATATCACTGCTTTATCTCTCTGGTGTCAGCTTCTAATTATTGAAGGCAGCTGCAACTCTCCCATCTATACCCTTGCATGGGAACGTTCATAAACATCATATTACCCACCCCCACTATCTTCTTCCTCTTCCGATGGTAATTAATTCGACTTAACGCCACAAGTCCGCGCACGGATACATTAATCCATTGTCCTTACATAAAAAAATATATATATATATATGTTTAAATAATAAATATTATTTATTCTTATTATCGATCGATTGAAGAATCACTTCCTCGTCAATTATTATTAGCATGGAAACATGCTGGTACTTGGTGAACGACCCTAAAAATAGCGATGTTTTTGTGTGATCTGGTCTAGACCTGTCGTTGGAAGTGTACAGTACTGTATGTAGTAATGCATGGTGGTGATGGGGGGTGACTTTTGATCTTTCGTTCGGACTTTTCTTTCGGGGATGAAATAGCTTTTTGGAAATGGTTTTGAAAAGCAAGGGAAAATAGGTTCAGATCAAAGACCAGAGGTTTTCATACACTATTTAATTTGTTTACTCGTAAACTTTTTTTTTTTTACAAATCAACTAATGGTACTGTATTATACCCGGTTTTAAAAAAAGTCTTCATCAAATTAAGATGTTTGCTTAGATTTTATATACAGTACAGTACTGTAGAAAACGCAGTGTAGTTGAAATTTCTCTGTTAAACTGTTTTTTAGTGGCTTAAATTAATGGTTAGGTCGCTGAAAATTGACATAGATTTAATTTTTTTTTCTCTCATTTTAATAGTCGTTTTATAAGATCAGTAATAATAACCCGACAAAATCAACAGTATGGTTATTTTAATTGATACTGAAGTGACTTTTAAATTGAAGGGAATTTTTTTTTTCTTGATGATTTTTTTTTTTATTATTATTTTATTCATGACGTGCTTGTATTGGTGTACGTGTAAAACATTGTAATCAAATGATTGCAAATGCATAATAATAAAATTATTATTATTCAACGTATTTCATAATAATAAACTTGCGCAAATGCAATTCTCATTATCAATATGGTAGCCTACATTGCACAAAATTTGATTATCATTTTTAGTTTCTGCTTAAAAAGTGGAAATTTATTTAAATTTGTCAAATTTATTTACTGTACTTGAAAAATTGTATAGTTTTTAAGCTTATTTTATACTCCGGGTAGTTATTAATAATTAATACAGGTACTGAAAATTCCACTTATTCTTAACAACTGTAAGGATAAAGAAATTTTAAAAAAGTCCGTAATTTCTCAACATCAAATAACTTTAAAAATATTGATTCCACAGATGTAAATGCAAATTACATACACGTAATTGGTATTTTATTATGCGGAAAACTTCAAGCGTAATTAGGCTATCAATAATTGCTTTTTTTTTTTTTTTTTAAATTAATTTTAAACATTTTCATGTTTTTATAAGCGGTAACTGCATGTCCTATGCACTGTAGGCTTACTGATATGTACTCAGAAGACGAACGATTTCTTTCCGTATGTGCATGTATAACTTACAGAATTGTGTGTTATGTAACGAGTAACGACGTACATTCAGGGCCGGATTAACAATAGTAGCAGATGTACAGTAGCACGTGCTACGTCCCCGCGCTTTTTGGGGCCTTGCGCCTAGCGCAGAATATCTTTAGTTTGCAAAATTTCGGTTTAAATATTCCAGGGGCGACCATGCAAGAGCGCAAAAAAGCGAAAATGTGCCAATTTTCTTTAAAAAATTTATGGTTTATGGATGACCCTTATGAAATATAACTTCTGGAAGCGTACAATAATTTTGAAGCTTGAACCTCCCTTATTCTACAAAATGCTATTGTCAAATCAAATAATTTTGACTATTTTTTCGCGCCACCTCCTGAAAAAAATATAAAAATTATAGGATTTTTTTTAAAAAAAATATAGGCGAATTGTTCTCCCCCCCCCCCCCCCCACTTCTCAAGAATGCGTGTTTTAGGCATTTGCCGTATTTATTCCGGCTAGTTTATAACGGTCTATTTGCAGAATTTTCATCGGCGCCATTATAAAATAAAATCCATAATTAGGCCTACCGGCAGTAAAAAAAAATTAATTTAATTCATTTTATTTACTGGACAACATGGTT
Source organism: Polydesmus complanatus (assembly GCA_034692225.1). Classification (NCBI taxonomy): domain Eukaryota; kingdom Metazoa; phylum Arthropoda; class Diplopoda; order Polydesmida; family Polydesmidae; genus Polydesmus; species Polydesmus complanatus. The sequence continues at coordinate 46,205 of JAQGAZ010000030.1, forward strand.
TCCTATGGAAAAGATGATAGTAAATCAAATTGATGTCGCCAGGTTCTGTTTGACGTGTCATGACAATTATAGGGAGCTACTGTATGTAGATCTTTTTTTTTTTTTTTGTTATTTTATTAAATAAAAAAAATAAATAATTACAATTAAATATTTAGATTGACGACTTTCAGATAAATAAGTTTGAAATAGAAATTTTTAAGTCAGGAATTCTTAATTTAAGTCATTTGAATTGCAATTTGCGTAATTGTTTACATTTTAGGCTACGGTACGTTTTATTTATAAAGCTGTGAAAATCTCACCATTGTTAAATAAATTTAAAATGTAAAAAAAAAAAAACATTTATTTGCAATTAAATTTTAAACAAAAAAATTAATTAATTAATTTCAATATTTGAATTTTTTTTCTACAAAAAAATATTAAAGGATGGCCGGCTTTTAATAAATATGCATTTTTTTTTAATTTCCAGAATTATTTTTTATCTCCGATTTCAGATTGACTTATATTATTCATGCAGAAAACATTATTACTTAATTTAAAAGAATGTTTCACTTCAAAAAAATTCATTTAACCTACAGGGCTTTTTAAATTTGCTGCTACTTTTTAATCTTCGAGTAATAATTATTTATTATGGGCTACGCTGTAATAATAGAAAAAAAACGAAACTAATGTGCAAAAGTAAAGAGCGCTTTTGCCATTTTATTTGAATGCACACCTGCTGTTATAACCTGAGTGGCCTCTTTGGCTTGATATTTTCTTGAGAAATGGAAACCCTTTCTGAAGTTTTCCTTTCGTTTTTAGATAAAAATAACGAATTTAATACATTAAAATTAGCTCAAACGTTAAATGAAGATCATCAAAAAATTGTTGGATGTATGAAAAGTATTGAGGCCTTAGGAGATGTAAGTTTAAATCGTCTTTGCAAATCACACGTGGCTCACCTTCGTATGTGCAGTAAAATTCTAAAAATGAATTAATATTGCATCATGTTGCCGAATTTTTATAAAAGCAGGTGTAAATTCTTGTCAAAAATAATCAATGCAGTATATTGCTTTCCCTGATCTTGTTGATGGTTTTTTTTTTTTTTGTTTAATTGACTGGTCACTAATTAAATATTATAAATTTTTCAGGTGATTCGAAGTCAACAAGAATCGACCAAAATATGGGAGTTGACAGGTGAAGGTGCCGAAGTTGCGTCGAATGGTAGCTACGAAGTTGCAGTTTTTAACGCTGTTCCAGAAAATGGAATCTTACAGTCTGAGCTTATGGTAAAAGCTTAAAATAGATTAATTATAAACGTATTGTAATATCTTTTTGGCACTCTGATTTTAGAAATCGGTTCCTAATGCTAAAATTGGTTTTAGCAAAGCGATTGCTGCTGGATGGATAGCAATCGATAAAACTAAAAAGGAAGGACCAACAGTATTACGCAAAGTAATTTAATTTTTAATAATAAACGAATGTCAAACCTTCATATTTCATCCAAATATTAGGCGAATACCGTTGAAGACGAAGTTCGAAAGCATTTAATAAATGTTAAAGATGGAGTTGAAAATAACATACCGGATTCTGTTAAGCAAGAATATAAGAAAAGAAAGCTTCTTCAAGAAACGTTAGTGATTTCGGTTGACATTAATTGATAAAATATCAACTGAATATAGGTAATTTTATAAAATTCTCTACAGGGTTGTTAAATCTTTTAATGTGACTAAAGGAACCGAATTTTCACTATCTTTATCTAAATTGGAAACTGATTTAACTCCAGAGATGATTGCTACGTGAGTATTTAATATAAAGTTTAAACCGAATGAAATTATTCCCGATACATGTAATAATAATTTGGTGTTGTTTTTAGGGGATCTTGGAAGGAAAAGAAATTTAAAGTTTATAATTTTGATGCCCTGGGAGTTGCTCCTACTAGAGGCCACCTTCACCCGCTTATGCGAGTTCGAGCTCAGTTTCGACAGATTTTTTTGGAAATGGGGTATGTTATAATTATTTATCGTATTTTAAACTGGTACCGTACTACAGTGCTGTCTAAGCAAAGTTATAAATTTTGTTAAATAAATTTAAATTATTCTCGTAGCTTTTCCGAAATGCCAACAAATAATTTTGTGGAAAGTTCTTTTTGGAATTTCGATGCTTTGTTTCAACCTCAACAACATCCGGCTCGTGATGCGCATGATACGTTTTTTATTTCTTCTCCTCAATATGCTACGCAATTCCCAACCGATTATTTGAATAGAGTAAAAAAAGTGCATCAAGAGGGAGATTATGGTTCTCAAGGGTAATTTGACAAGTTTCTATTTAGGATTTACAATGATGAAATTGAAAATATTATTTTTTAGCTATAAATACGAATGGAAATTGGAAGAAGCACGTAAAAATTTGTTGCGAACTCATACGACCGCTGTCAGTGCTAGAATGCTTTACCAACTTGCTCAACAAGTAAATGGCGAATTAAACATTTTTTGCGAACCATGTTTAATTGAAATCGATAAATCTAAATTTTTTTAGGGAGAATTCAAGCCAGTGAAATATTTTAGCATTGACAGAGTATTTCGAAACGAAACTCTCGACGCCACTCATCTTGCCGAATTCTTTCAAATTGAAGGTGTTATTGCGGATTATGGCCTAACTCTTGGAGACCTCATTGGAGTTCTATACGAATTTTTTAATAAATTAGGTATTGTATAAAAACATTCGTAAATTTAAATAGTTAATTAACAACCTGCTATATTTTATTTTTTCTTGAAGGAATAACTAAACTGCGTTTTAAACCAGCTTATAATCCATATACCGAACCTAGCATGGAAATTTTTAGCTACCACGAAGGGTTACAAAAGTGGGTTGAAGTTGGTAATTCCGGTATGTTTAGACCCGAAATGTTGCTGCCAATGGGACTTCCTCCAGCTGTAAGAGTAATAGCTTGGGGATTATCTTTAGAGAGGTGAATAAATGGCATAATTATAAACGTTTGTTTTAGAAGTTATTTTTTTATTTATTTTAGACCAACTATGATAAAATTTGGAATTAACAATATACGAGATTTAGTTGGCCATAAAGTCAACCTACAAATGGTCTATGATGCTCCAATTTGCAGACTCGACAAGTAAACAACTTGCTCTACCTAAGCAGTGATTATTTTTTGTTTTCATTTTTTTTTGTTTTGTTTGTTGGTTACAGCTTTCGTTGTTTTAATTAGTTTTTTACTTTTATTTAATATTTCAATTTCGATTTTTCAGAAACAGGGATTCGTCTAATTCTAACGAAATTCTAATGGATTCGCTACAAAGTCGACAGGAAAAAATATTAAAAAATTTGCAACATTTAAAAGAAACCGTAGAAAAATTTACCAAAGATATAAAAGGATGTTCGAATTCAATTCCATCTCATTCTTTCATCAACACCGAAAATAATATAGTAATTTATGCATCAGCAAGTAAATTCCCTGCTTCGGTACCGATTATTTTACGCCAAATAGGGCAATATCGATCTTTAAATTTCACTACCCACCTTCATTCGTCGGTCAGTAGCATTCCAAAATTTTTCAACCAAACTACTCACTCTAATTCAACAATATTTAACAATTCCGAACCATTGAGAGCTACTTTGATACTCCACCAAATGAATGATGAATCAACTATACAAGTAAATCAGAAGGGAAAATTTTTAATCACTGGCGAGGCCAACATTATGCGTTATCTTGGACGGTGGCTTAGTCCAGCTTATGATGCGGATCCAGCGGAAGGAACCCTAATCGACCAATGGATAGATGACATCTTTAGCATCAACGTAAACGTGAATCAGCTGATTAACCGCATTTCTCCTCGCTTAGAAAACAAAAAATGGCTTGTTGGAGATCGATTTAGTTTGGCAGATGTAGCGTTAATGAGTTTTCTAACTACATGTACGACGAATGTTAAAAATCTAACCGCGCCGATAAAAAATTGGTTAAAAGCCGGTCACGTAGAATGTGAATTACTTAAATCGAAAACAAATTAAGAATCAAGTAAATAAAAGCCGAATTATGCTTTTTATATTTAACAGATGATTTAAAGTTCATAAATATTATTTTAATATAGCGATTCCCCAAATAAAAAAATTAAGGATAAATATATTTTAACCGGCAGAGGCGGTAATGTTTGCGTGCACTGTAGTTGCAGCGGGGGTGCTGGACTCATAAGTTACACTGGGAACAGTAGTAACATTCAAATTACTCGTATCATGACTAGAACGGAAAAAGTACATCTACGCCAAGAAAAACGGTTATTTTGATAAATGTAATAATTATTAAGCGAAAGAGGTTCACTTTACCACAAATCCAACTGCAAGGAGTAGGTGTAAAGCAAATTGAAGAGACATCACAATTACGGAAATCTTGAGATAAATTGGTATTAAAACATTTTTTAATTATATTGCAATGCTATTAAATAAAAAAACCTTTTTTGTTTCATTTCGAAATGCAGGCCAAGTCGCTATCAACAAGACGCCACCGGATAGAGCGCTACCAGCAAATACCAGAAACCAACGAAGCCCTTCTAATGGAATCGTCCATAAAATCTGAAATTTAAAATAACAGTTCATAAATCCGTGAGTAAAATTTTTATTTAAATCGATTGAACTTACGGACACAGGAATATATATAGCTAGGGAATATCCGTAATAGCATAAAATTTCTAATAGAGTGTAATTCGAATCAATTTTGCGGTACCATAAGATTAACCATAAACCCAAAGGAACGATGCTCGCGTACGTAAAAACCACCGAAGCAGCGATGCTCACTATGTTTATAAAAAATTAAACTTATTTAAAACTTATCCTTTACGAACAATTTCTACTAACCTTTATGAAAATCATATTTTGTATGGTAATCTTCTCTATCGGCATTCATTAAATAATTAGCAAAGTTGCCGCCGATGGCCACGGCGAACACAAGTGTCATACATATCCAAAATGGACCTTTCATTAAAAAATACTAAAGTTTAAGAGTTTAATCCACAAAATTTGAAATTACCATATAAATCTGGATTAGGTCTTATGTGAGAATCTAAATAGTTGGATTTTGGCTTGGGTATCATAGACCATGCGATACGTGTCAACACCTGATTAGTTTCCACGTCAAAATACTTTTGATAGTAAGCGAAGGAAAAGAAAGAAGACGCTTTATTCACTTGGTTCGATAGTAACTATTAATAGGTTTTAGGATAATTAATTAATGCGCATTGTCACTTGTATTCAATTGAACATTTTAAACAAATTACGTCAACTTGTTCATTCGGTTCGGCCTCGTCATCCGAAACTAGAACATCAGGAAACTCTGTGAATTGGTGAGTCTGTTCGGTGGTACGCAATTTTCCACTGTCGTGTCCATAGTTAACGCCAAAATCTGATAGTTTAAAAGATAATTTATGAATGACGTTTCTGCGATATTCTTTAAAATTATACAATATGTGGAGTAGTAGCTCCACATAGACCAACAGCCTTGGTGAGCTGTTTTACAATAAATTTACCTTGAAATTGTAACTGTTGCTCTTCCTCGGTTTGATCCTAATAAACAATTAAAATAAACATGCAAAAATTGAAATACAGTTGTTGGTAAACTCCTGTAAAAATCAAAACTTACCCGAGTTTCAATAATTGCAGCGCTCGTGGCTGCCATTATTTACCTGCGATTAGCAAAACAAAACTTCGTAAAGGCAAAAGGACAAAAACGCCCGCAAATATAGGTATTTTAGGCAAATTGCGTTTTTTAACAATACCTCATAATAACAATTAATTGTAAATTATTAATTAAAATCATACCAAACCAGTTTTTATGCAAAGTTTTTATGTAAGTCCAGCGCTTTGAATGACGTAATGTGTAAAGTTTTAGATTTCGTAATATACATGACGTAAGCAAAAAATGAATATTGCGAAAAAAGAAGCATGAACGAAAGAAAGCGGGTGGAGCTTGAACATTATTCGATCGGCGATTGGTTAAAAGGGTCATTAGTAAAACATATTTTTACCTCCGCGTTCTACTATGCCGCTGTGATGCATTTATAACGTAAAAGACTCCATTTTTGTATAGTTCTAAAAAACATTTTACGATTAAAGTTCTATTATTAAATCGTAGAACAAATTAATCTAAAAAATTTAAAGTAGCATTTCAATGGATTAAAAAAAATACAATCGGAGTTTTTGTTATGAATAATTAATCGGAGCTCGGGTCAACCGATTGGTATAAATTATGAGTTCGTCGGAAATTGAAACTCAGAACAATAATTTGGTATCGGCAGATATTCCTGATAATAATATCGTACAACCTGTGGCAGTTAATCCTGAAAATGTGAACGATAATTCGGCCAGCGAAGAAAGACACGCGGAACTGAAACCAACAGGAGCGAGCAGCCCAAATCGTGAGACGAACGTGGAAGCAGAAAATGGTCCTCCAGCTCAACCCAATTCACCTCCTTCACCCGATTCAAATTGTCCGATTTGTCTGGGAAAAATGGAAAACAAATCATTCACCAACTCCTGTTTCCATCAATTTTGTTTCACCTGCCTTTTAGAATGGTCAAAGGTAAGTAAATTTCACTTCACATGCAGTAATTATAATGGTAAACGAGTTGATCCTTTTCGTTATAAACATAAAAGTTTAACCAGTTAATCATTATAATTTGAGAGCACTGTATATTTTAAAAATGAAATGTTAGTCTAATATTTATTATTTGTATTTTTTAGGTAAAACCTCAATGCCCGTTGTGTAAACAGCCTTTCAAAAGTATCGTACACAGCGTTCGATCGATGGAAGACTACGACCAGTATCATTTGACGTTAGAAAACACTAGAAATGCTAGTTCATTAACGACCCGTCGTTACCGTCGTAGCGCTCGCCGAGATGAATTTTTCGACCGGTACGAGAGTTCTTTAGCCAGGGCCGAAGCCGCTTCTCATCGGGACCATAGTAGTATCATTCCGTCTCGTTTCGTCAGCGATTATCGCCGTCACATTTACGAATCCAACCATTGGGTTCAGCCGGTGAGTCGTAACGAAGGCGTTCGTCGCACGGACACTGCTTTCTACGCGGCGAATCCGGCCATGACTCATCGTTTAGTTCCCTGGCTCAACCGAGAACTCAACGCTTTAGGTTGCGGCAGTCGAGTGGCCTTTATCATCGACCTCATCATTTCCATGCTCGAACGTTACCACATTCACAGCCCGGAGTTCGCGTTGCACATTTCTCCTTACATTCATACTTTTACTAGGCATTTCGTGCACGAGTTTTACAATTTCGCTCGTTCGCCTTACGATATGGTAGGTTACGATCGAACGGCGACTTATCCTACGACCACTCCTTTCGGTACCTACGATATTAATAACAGTACTAATAATTCGACGAGCAGCAGTAGCGACGATTCGGATTTGGAGGTGGTGAGCGTTTTGGAAGGGAATCGAAGCGGGAGACCGCCGTGGTCCATGCCGAGAAGCGTCATCGTGGATCGCGCCAGAAGTTTCTTAGAATCGTTGAGTTTCGGATCCAATTTCACTCCGGCGCTTCCTCCTCCTCCTTTGCCTCCTTCTTATTCGAATCAAAGCATCACGTTGTCGCCTCAACCCGGACCCAGCGGCATGTCGAATACCTCGGCTTCGAATTCGCTAATAGTGGATGCAGAATTCGACGCCAATGACAGTTGCGTGGTGATTAAAAACGAGCCCAGCGCTGATGACATTATCGTGTTGGATCCTCCAGCCAGAAGATCGCCTGAAATAATTACTCTGACGGACGAAGATGAGCCTGTGGCAGCGAAAGAACCGCAGGCGGGTCCTTCAAGTGCGGGTAAGAGTACAATAATTAATTTCGCTTCTGATACTGAGTCTTTAAACACTTCGTCCTCATCATCCTCAATGTCAACCGATGTTTCAGGAACTTCGAGCGGCCATCGACAAAAGAGGAAACATACGAAGCATAAAAAATCCTCGAAAAGTTCTTCTCGTTCGAAGAGACAAGTGAGATCGACGAGCGAAACCACGGACAATGAGTTGGAAAACGAACGAGCGCATAAAAGACGCAAGGCAACTCATAAAAGTAGACATCACAAACGCGGACACAAAAGCAAATCAAAAAGATCGAAAAATGAGAAATAAACTTTTTTTCGTTCGGTTGTTTGTTTTTATTAAATTATTTTTTTAAGTTAAGCGAAATGAATCCCATTGCTGTTGAAGGCATGGAGGAGTCTAAAAAAAGTTTTTTTTTTTTTTTTTGGGGAGAGAAAAATCAATTTTAAAAATTAAATTCAAAGGTGATTAAAAACAAAATTGAAATTACGATAAAAAGTCGTCGATGTCCATCATTCTCCCTCGTTTTTCGGAAAATTGGTTTTCGGTTAAGATCTCTTCTACTTTTGTTTTGATGTTGAAATCCTCGGGGATCATCTAACATCAAAATTCAATAAGGATTTTTTTTTTGCATAGCTAAAAATGTAAACATTTTCAATGAACATTTTACCTCATTTTTTAAGGAGCAATGCAACCTGTAATTTTTTTCTAATACATCCGATACCATACTTTGTCTATATTAGGAAGAAGAAAAAAAAAGTATTAACCTTAAAATAATGATAAAAAAAATGTACAAATTTTTTTATTTTGAATACAATCGTGTGCTTACTTAAATATGGCTGATAAAGTTTTATTTTTACGAATAAATATCATCCTAATTAAACCATCCCATTCCTTTCATAAAAAATTAAAAAAAATAAAAAGGAAAATTATTTTATAAATGTTTTATTCAACTAATAATAAAATATTTTCACTGTATTTATTTTTTTTATGTGCTTACTGTATAATTAATAGGTGGAGGTGGGTTTCTTGGTTCTATACGCACTACGCTAGATTCAACTTTTGGTGGAGGCCGAAAATTATTCTTTCCAACCTAAATGTAATTATAATACTGTAATATTATTTTATCACCTTTAAATATTTCTAATCAAAATTTCTAAAATCCTACTTTCATTATATGATCCACTTTTGCTAATAGTTGTGTGTTAACTGAAAGACGACAATATAATTTATCACCGGGTTTAGCGACCAATCTCTGAGCAAATTCACGTTGAAACATCAATATAGCACATCTTAAAAAGGTATCATATTTACTAGTTTAATAAGGATACGTACATTATTTAATAAATATATACCTGAAATTTCCATGAAGTAATAGTTTAAATACAAACGGTGAAGATATCTTTAAAGAAATCAATTACAAATTTTAATCTATGCACTTTTTTTGAGGGCAAACTTTCAAAGTTACTTGCTTGATAAGGCAGATTTGCTACGCAAACATCAAAACGTGGAAGGTCTGCTTTCAAAACGTCTCCCACTTTAATTTCCAATTTGCTCTGTAGATGACTGCAAAAGTTGAGAAAGATATTATCTGGAATTAAAATTACAACGTAAGAAATTGTTTATTCCAAATTGCTGACCTTCCCTGTACACGTTTTTGCAACTCTGCCACTAATCTCGTATCTACTTCGCACGCAATCACCTGGAAAATAATTAACAGGGGAAAAAATCAAATTAATTGTAAATATACTATACTGTATTTGGCAATATAATCATTATTACCTTGCTAACTTTTTCCAACAACTTTACAGTCATGTTACCCGTTCCTGGACCAACTTCAAGAGCAATATCTGAAGGCCTCAGAGCAGCCTATGTTAAGAGTTTTCATTCAAAATTATTATGGTATTAAAATATTAGGATTGAACTTAAATCTTACCTTATCAATTAAAGCTTGGGTAATTAATGGATTCTTTAAAATGTGCTGACCTAAGTCCTTATTAAAATGAATCCCTAAATTAACACAAAAAAAAACAAAATTGAAAGTTAAAATATTTTTTGTGGCAGAAATCGAAAAAAACTTACCTTGACGTTGCACTTCTTTGTGTTGTCTGAATTTCTTTTCGCTTTTTACTTTCGGCATAATGTATTTAATTAGTTAAACCAATTACCTTAAAATATTATTTATCAGGGATTTAAAAAAACAATTATAATCGGGAAAACCTTCCTAAATAAAGTTAAGAAAAACCAAGATTTGGCTAAATAAAACGCACGTGCGCGAAATAAGTTGTTCGGATCTACCGTTTGGTGGCGCTACGCGTTTTGCGTTCCCCTCCCCCCCACTCTTATAAAGATTTTGGGCGCTATGAAAGGTTGAATTTTATTGATTACAGTCACCTGATAACGAGTTGATGTCGATGTTTCAAAGATTTGGTAAGAATAATATTTTTTTTAATAATGTACACTAACGGTATTAGATTTACTTGGAGATAAGTTTGTAGTTAAAAACAAAGTTTCAACATGTTATTTTGGTATAGTTATTGATTAGGGTTTATTGTGTACCAAGGGAAATGCATTGTCATCCCTATCCATTGAAATAGTGATGCAACTGCACCAATGTAAAAATGCACAGTATATCGTGACATTCCCACATTATATTTCATGACACAAGTTTCTACAATTTGTTTAATTACGTTATTAGTTTGCTTTTAGATTAATTAAGTTTAATGAGATTTTACATAGGCTGTAGGCCTACTGTATTGTGGAATGTTATTGGCACCCGGTGTTAGCTACTGCAGTGTAGAGTGCGCGCGCGTTTGTCTAAATTTTAATCACCGTACGTTATAATTTATTAGTAAAATTTAATTTTATAATTTTTTTCTATTTATAATGACGAATTAAATAATTAGGATAAACATCCAATAAATTCGTGTACTCGCCTGGTTGAATAAAATTTAACCCATAGCAACGCATTATTTTATCTTGTTTGTTTTTGAACCTCCCATCATACTCCGTGAATCACCTGGCAGACGTACCGGTACAACGGTACATGGCCGGTGCCCGGTTTCCAGGATTTTAAATTAGAAATGAATTATTTTTTAAAAGCATTTTTTATTTCTGCACCAAGAAAAAAATGTTGATGATGAATAAATATGCCAGATATAATAATGTGAATAAGATTAGGAAATTTAATTACTGTAAAATATTATAAAATGACGTAACAAAGTGTGAAGTTTTTTTTTTTATTTTATTAAAAAATTCCCTTAATTTTCTTAAAGTTAATAATTTTAAATGATTTGGCATTATTAAAAATGTTTGGCGCTGAAGGTCAAGTGTAATGCACGTTGTACGTCACGTGTTTTCAAATTAATAAAATATTAATATGTTGTTTATAATGCTAATAATTTATTTTTTTAAATTATTATGGGGAATAGACCTACAGTACCTATATAATAATAATTATCATTACAATTTATTTCAAATTTTTAATAGTACAGTATACCCTTAGTATTATAATCATTTATTCTTGCGCTGCCATTACCCTTGTTTTCCAAAATAGTATTCACGCGTCCTTGTATAAATAATTGTACTGTACCAGGTTGAATATGGGACTTGAATCTGGCAAAATTTGGTCATGCCAAGTCACGCACTGCTTTAAAGATCCAGCCGGGACCTAGATCTAATAAATCCTTGGAACCTAACTTTTTGACCCAGTCTCGCATAGTATTAAAAAAAATCTTTTAAATAATGTTTATACTTAATTGGTACACTTTAAAAGATTATTTTAAGAATTTATTAATTTGAAAGTTAAATTTTTAAATTGATAATTTTAAATGTTTAAGTGTAAAACAGCAATTAGTTAATTATTTAAGCAGTGGGAAATGTATACCGGGAGTGCTAAAGTAGTGTTTAACGTGTGCCAACCTTAGATCGTGTTGCTGCGTGTTTACTAGTTATTAAAGTTTAATTATTGATAAAAGTTTTTTTTTATAAAAACATTGCAGGAAAATAATTACACTTTTTAATTAGGTATGAATGTTTTAAAAAGTGCTAATTTTTTTTAAATTATTATCTCTACTGACAAGTTGAGATACATTTTAATGCGCAATTATATTTTGTCAAAAAACCGAATTTATATTACAGTATTTTAATAAAAAATATTAAATATAGCGTGCAAAGCACACGTGTGAAACAAAAACAATAAAAAAAGAAGAAAATATTACGGTAATGCTTTTTAAGAAGTTTCATTTTATTGCTTTTAATCTCGGAAAACCTTGTAGATGTTAGTTATTTTTATCGCTGTGTTCCTGTCTCATTTTTAAAAGCTGATAAGTTCACTTCAGATTTTAGAAAGATAATACTTTGATTGTTGTTATAATATTCAGCGTTTGATTTTTTTCCCTCCCTAATTTCTATTGCATTTTTCGCGTAATATATATATATATATACTGTATATATATATTTTTTTTTTCTACTTTGAGAAAAGTTTTTAATTTAATTTGGAAATTTGTTAATCATGTTTAAACGTTCTGGTAAACGCTCCGATAAACAGACTTCTAAACAGACCACGGTGAGTTTTAATTTTAATTTATTTTTTACTTGCAGGTGAAATATTGAAGAATACATTCCAGTCAGGTTTTTTAGTTCACAGTAGAACATTCACCATGGTATGCCTATTATATTATTTTAAAAAATATGTATATCTCCTGTATACATGTACATTTAAAAAAATAAATTGTAAATAAACGTTGTGCACGTCCGAAATAAACTATCACTTGTCAAGGATTTGCACATTTTCAGGACAGAAGATTATTATGGAGAAAATATCGGCTATGGATTTATTTTAGTATTCCAATCATTGTTTGGTTTTCTTACAACACCTTTTTGCATATGATATTTAATAGCGAAAATGTAAGTGGTTTTTTTTTTCCTCTTAAAAAAACTAACGTTGTGAATTTAATTTTTTTAATAAAATGTTGATTGGTGATAGTTTATTTCTGGGGCCCAGTGCAGCAGATCTCGAAATAATTTTGTTTATAAAAATTACTAATGACATTTATTTAATTTAACTTTTTAGGCCAATTCAATTGATTACAAGAAAGCCGCTTCGATTTACGAATTTAGTGCAATCGACATAGATGGCAACGAAGTTTCGTTAGAAAAATACAAGTTAGTTATATTAAGTCGTTTATTTTATTCACATAATATTTTGGTAACACCTAAATTTTAGAGACCATGTTTGTATCATCGTGAACGTTGCTTCTCAATGAGGTTTAACGCCTAGCAATTACGAACAGTTGCAGGCGCTCTACGAAAAGTATTCGGAAACGAAAGGGTTGAGAATTCTCGGATTTCCTTGTAACCAATTTGGATCACAAGCACGTCAAACAAAACTTAATTTAATTTTTCAAAATAATATTAAATATTGGGCTTATTTACAGGAACCGGGAACTGAAGCTGAAATTAAAGAATTTGTTAAGAAATTTAATGTTTCGTTTGATCTGTTCAGCAAAATTAACGTCAATGGTGGAGATACTCATCCGTTGTTTAAATATTTAAAATACAAGCAAGGAGGCACTTTGGGAGAGTATGATATATTTATTTCATCCTATTAATCAATAATGTTTTGCGAAAATTTTAATACTTACATTTTTTTTTGAAGCTTTATTAAGTGGAATTTCACAAAATTTCTAATTGATAAAAATGGGCAACCCATTAAACGATACGGACCAAACACTCCACCAAAGGTAAGATTTTCTTGTTGAATAAGAAAGGTTCATTATTTGGAACATTTAAAAATTTTAACTTATGATTTTTAAAGGATATTGAACCAGATTTGAACAAATTATGGTAGGAAGGATAATTTTCTTCTGTAGGTTTGCACTTTAGTTCGAAGGTGGCTTAAAGGCTATTATAATATGGCGTATGATGAAATACCTGAAAACCATTTTTATGGTCAGGAATTTTCGGATAAACAATACTATTTATAATTGCCTTTCTCACTGAAGAACTATTGAGCAAGAGTAAAAAAACTCAAATTATTAAAGATAGTTTATAAAATAATGCATTTATAATTTCAAATAAAAGTCGAGAAAATTTTAAGTTTCTAGTATTATTTTAATCTCTGAAAATGATTGCAATATTTAAATAAATTACTTAATTTAATTAAATATACCTGAAAATAAATTCCAAGTATATTTTATAATATTTGAAAGAAATGGAATAATTTATACTCGGAATAATGCGAGATGTTTATTTGTAGAATGGTTAACGTGTTTTAATTTAATCTACTTAACTTTGATAATTAATTTGATATATCGCTATTATTACGTAACAAGTGGTAATATTAGTAGAGCATTTACATAATGTCATAATCTCTGGAAACATTTTGCATTTAACGATATTTAAAATTTTAAGCACTATTAAATTGTTATATTCAACTACCCGTTAATTTGTTAAACTATATAATATTATTAAAGCTAAAAGTGCATTTATATACCTCGAGTATCTTTTATTTTTATCGCTTTGCTAATTTTGTCGCTTATCCTTTAGCTTCGTCCATCCATTTTTGAAAGCAACTGGTACCTTCCGCTTGAATTTCGGATCTGGCGTCGAACCGTAACAATTTTCCGGCAATCGTAACCACTACCAACAATGGAATACCGGTAATACCGTATTTAGCAGATGCATCTCTAAAGAAATATGGATTGTATTAAATGAAGGGGGTAGGCTAGTCTAATGTTAGTGTTATAATTATCTCGTTGAATATAACATACTTTTTGAGGTCTTCGTCACAAGAGCCCAACCAGTCCCCATGCGCTTCTTGCATGTATTCTAACATGTCGTCTAAACTCCAGTCCGACGATACAAATACGATTTCGAAAGGTTCGTCGTCTTGCATTAGATCCCGATAAAAGTTTTTTAACATTGGGGTGAACATTCGACACGGCGGGCACCAATGAGCGGAAAAATACAATCCAATTATTTCTTTACCTTTTAATGCTTCATCGGCAGAAACTTCATCCCCAGAGGAATTATATAAAGTTTTCCCAGCTAACAGATCCATACTAACGTAGAAATTTTTATGCCAATGTTTTCGAGAACTTCTCGTTTATTGTCGTTCTCCGTAATTCCCGTCTTTTACTATAAACAGAATTAGCTTTCGGGGGTTATCTTTATAGGATAGCAGGTGTCGAAAACTGTAATTATGTTCTTTTTCCTTAGGCTAGCTATTAGCTGTGAATAGGAACACGGGTTTCCAAGACAACTATTATGCTTTAATTACCTGAG
Organism: Polydesmus complanatus; assembly: GCA_034692225.1. Classification (NCBI taxonomy): domain Eukaryota; kingdom Metazoa; phylum Arthropoda; class Diplopoda; order Polydesmida; family Polydesmidae; genus Polydesmus; species Polydesmus complanatus. The sequence goes on from JAQGAZ010000030.1 coordinate 61,310, forward strand.
TAAGAAATAAGACACGAATAGGTTAGAACTAGAAAAGATAATTATTATATTGCTATAAAAAAAATCTACACCCACTGCGGGTGTATAATGGAAAATGTTAATCGTTAAATGACTGAGCGTCAGCAAATATACGCGTACTAGTGAATTAGCGAGCGTGCCAGAGTTACTGACAATGACAGGACCAAAAAAAAATAATAATACTCTAGTATAGATTATATTACGTTGCACATTATACTAGCATATTATAATGTTATCTTCCAAGATACCATTTGCTAATTATATGTGCAACACCGTTTTCTTTTGTAATAATATATAATGATGTATCGGTAATTAATTATTAATCAAATTTAGCTCATCTTGTCTGAGTGTTACACGCTAAACAAAATATTCATTATTTATTCATTTTGTAGTTAAAGGTTTGGAGTTTGAAAAATCGATTAGTTTTTATAAACTTCAAACATTTCATAACATAACCTAAAATTATATAGCTTGATATATTGTTTACTTAGGCTATAAATATTGATCTTTTTTAACATCTTTTTTTAAATGTTATATAACAACAAAAATAACTTTTAAATATCACTTTTATTTAAAAATTATCATCTTATTTCCAACAAACCATTTTAAGACAATTCGGGGATGCGATTGTTCTACGGGCTAAAAATCCTCCAATAATAATTTTTTATTTTGGATTTGATTCAAATCCTAATTCAATAATTATTAAGTTTAAATTTTGCCGCACAAAAAATGCGCACATTGAAGTCGATCACACGTTTCATCACAGAAATTTGCTGGGTGTATATTAAAATAGTGATCGAGTGTGCTTGTATTTTTTTTTTTTTTTTGCGCAACTTAATCGTACACGTAGATCCTATTGTGCGCGTTGTAAAATGTTTTGGGAGGGAGTTGTTTTTATACAAAATGGTTAGAAAATTGCCGTATTGTCATAAATTATTTTGTGCTCTATTAGCAATAAATCGACGATAAATTATACTTATGTAAACGGCCAAAAGAAGTACGACGAATACATCATCGAGCAAACCGAGGATACCGAACACAGCTTCAGGAATGATGTCAAGTGGCGAAATTAGGTAGAAACAGGCAGCGATAAAGCATAAAATTATCCGGAAACGAAACATGTACATTAAGCCACCAATCGAGAAAAATTCGTTCCATAAATGGCGTAACAGAGTTGGTAGATCCCGAACATAATCCATGATCTGCAAAAATTAAACAGATGCATTTTAAGATGAGGGAAGGAGAATATTTATTGGAAGAATTTACTGGTCTAGGAGCTCCCGAAAATCTTCGGTTATAATCATTACAGTCCCTCGTCACAGCATTTCTGTCTTCCACATCTTCTAACTCCGCAGAGTTTTGCTCACTTTCGGTGAAACATTGAAGTAACAAAGTCACCTATCAGAAAATCAAAGTTTAAGTTTATAACGAATCGTAAAAAATTAGCCCGATACCTGCTGTCTACAAACAGGGCACCTCACAGCTCCTAGCCAGGTTCCATGCCTCCAGTACATCACCATGCATTGTCCTACAGGGTTGATTTGTCAGAAAAATATCTTTTTGAAGTTTATAGACAAAATATGGCTTTACCACAAAACATATGTCCGCAATTAGTTTCAATCGCATAACGGGCTATTCCCAAGCAAATGGGACATTGACTATCGCTTCCATTTCTTCGTACTCGAACCATATTACCGTTGGCGAGAGCTGACGAAGAATTTCGTCTCTGTTGCAATTGAAATCGGGTATCTTCCACCACACTTCGACTTTCAGGATGAATTGCTTGGGCTGCTCGAGGAAGCCACCTATTCATATAGATTAAAATTATTAAAAACTTCAAATTATTTAAAAAAAAAAATATATCGTCCTTCAAAAAAGAATCGATAGGAATGAGTTTCGATCGGACTGCCAACACTATACCTCAATGCAATAATTATTAATGTTGCAATTATCGCAATAATAACTCCAGAGGCTCCGACAAGTACTTCGTCACCGACACCCTCTATTACAGCCATTTTAGACTCTGCTCCAGGCAAAGTACATTAATTTCAGGAGATAGTGTACATATAAGGAGACGATATCTATGCCATTTCCTTCCTTATTATTCTTATTACAAACGCGTTTGACATATTGTGCGTCGTCTGGTTTACATATTTTGATGCACGATTCTATATTCAGTAACTTTAATTGGGTGTTGATAAGTAAATTCTTTATTCAAAAATGATAATTTACTATTTTTTTGTAAACTTCGGAAACTACTTCATCAACAGCTGAATGTGGTCGTCACATGGACCGTGTTTCGTCATTTTTATCAAAGTCAATAGGTTATGCTAAAACCCGATAATCAAAACACCCAAAATTAATCATTTACAATTATTTTATTTTTAAAATATTTAACGCCTTATTATTTTAAGTTAATTCAAACTACATCTGCATCCAATTACATTTTAAATTAACTTAAAACTTTGAATTTCCAACATTATTATGGTTCCCCGGGGTACGCGCACCGGGTTTTTAATAAAGTCTCTTTTTGAGATTTCGAGGTCGGAATGATTTTTTTAAATTTGGTTCAAATTTTTATTCAAAATAATTATAACGAAATATAATTAATTATTTTTATTTTATATTATTGCTAATTTTATGCATAATTAACTCTAACTTATTTTATTTTAAAATGTAAATTAAAATTTGTATTCGCGCATGCGCAAATGGTTAAAAAGAGTAATCTTGAGCAGACAGCTAATCGTCATTGATATTTTTACGATAAAGTTGGTGTTGTAGTGCTGGCTCTCTCTTCCTATCTTTGGAAATGAAAAACTCGAAAATGAGGAATCTTTAAGTCCAATATCGTAATTTTAAATGTGCCACTTAAGGAAATGGATAAGGAGCAGTTGTGTAAAAGTCTAGTAAAATGGGTAAGTGTCTCGAATTAAGATTAGTAAAGGCGCAAGCGCTCAGACCACTTTACCCTCCCGGGCACATAATGCCCGCGTATTGCCTTTGAAATGGGCGTGAATGAAAGAAAAAACGAGTCGGTGAGTTTTTGTATGATTCGCGTAAATCGTCTAATAATGACCTGATAAAACCCCAAGAATAAGCATCGATGTTAACGTTAACATTGAAGACCAATATAAATAGCATTATTGATTGCGAGTAATCTAAAAATGCGTATACAATAGAGGTCGAAATACACAATTTCTATATTCACAAATTCAGTGGAATAATTTTTAAAGAAATTTATGTAAATCGAATTTCCCATCATTTACATAACATTGAAACTTGAGTGACAATTATTATTATCGTTCAATGAATTTTGTTTCGTATTAATTTTGTTTGTAATTTAGAGCTGTGGTGGTGACATGTCTACAGCCATAGGGGCTGACCCATTAAAAACCTTAAAGAAACAAAAAAAAAAAAAAAGGATTGAAATGTTGACGTCGAGGTCAACTACTTTTTATTATTCTGATTTTTGTGTGTTGTAGGCTACTACTACTACCTGCTGCTACGATATTTGGAAATATTATTAGACTGAATTTTCGGTGGAAACAGGAAGAGGTGAACTTTTCTAGACACGGTATCACACTCCCGCTTTACATCCACCCGTATGCAAAACAATTATTCATTTAACCTTCTGACTAATTTTTTTTTTCTCCCACGAAATATTTCTTCAATGTCACGAACTTAATCGTGATAGTAAATCCAAATTTTACTAGTTATGATCAAAAGACAAAAAGTGATAATAATTATCACTATTATTATCACTTTATTGAATAATTATTATTATTCTTTCTACCGTTCGACATGTAAACAAAACACAAGCAAAGGGGTCAAAATTTAGAAGATAATACATTACACTGTACAGTAATTATAATTAGTATTTATCATAATTACCTAGCTTCGACATATTTAATTTTTTTAAGAAAGGAGTTGGAGTTTTATTGCATATTAAAAATAATGTACAGTATCATTATTATTAAGTTTTATTATGATTTTCAAGGGAATTTTGATTCCTTTATGAGCGCCGGATGGCTACATGTAATTCGTTCGTTGGGCAATTCGCGTTGCAATGGAAATTGTGCAATATATTTTCGTTCGTAAAAAAAAAAATTAACCAAATTAAATGATTCTTTTAATTTTTCTTGAATTCGATCAACAAAAAAGAAAAAAGTTTTTCGATGTCATTTTCAAAATGTTGATAATGAGATCACAATAATCAAAACTAAGCATGGGAATCGACATTCGGAACACTTTTAACATTTTGTTGTACATAAAAATGCTTTTATTTATTTTTCTTTACAAATCTAAACAAATTAAAGTTTCCCGCTGATTTATTGCAAACAGGCACATAAGTTAGGTAGGTTAATGAATTCACCGCTACAAGGGTACCGCCACATAGAGCAGGGACCGGTTGGTGCTACGGTACTTAAGAATATCGGTTGGTGGTACAATCGGCTTTCACCGCTCCAACTGTTTCCTCAAAATATTAGCACTGTACTTGGATGTCTTAATCTAAGCGATTTCATCTTCATTTTATGTTTTTAGGGCCAGCAGACAATGTTTTTTTCTAAAGTACAAAAAAAAAAAAAACATTTTTAAAAACGATTTTTCCTACGTTCTCACCTAGAAAATGTTCTAGTCGTAACAAGAACGTTCCGGTATCAATGTTGTTAGTAAATTTAAATGAGATTCAGTAAAACCTTCTTCTTGAACAAACTGAAAATTGAAAATTCAATCTTAATTTTATATATATATATATTTTTTTTTGGTAGGAGCAACAATAAAAAGGTTAGTCACATGGTTGAACAAACTTGAGATCATGGATGAAACGTAAAACTGGATGAGATGAGGAACGAAATATTAGTTTTTTTTTTGTTTACAAGTGCTTTGATTAATTTAGCAACTTGTTGTACCGTACCCTTAAAATATACTGTAATAATGACAGAGCCGTAAACGTGGGTTTCCTTATTGGATCAAAATATAAACGTATGAGCTGGTGCAGTAGAGAATACGGAGGCAGATGTCAGTTTAGTTTAATTTATGCTCGTGTTCGTTTACTACCGTTCCGCTATCACTTCCAAAACTTATTTGCCAAACATGTCTTCCGGCAAAAAGTGACATCAAGAAGTGAGGCGACGGTTGTTTGTTGTTGGAATAATAATAATAAAAGCGAGAGAGAGAGAGAGAAATAATCCGCATATTAAAATTAGATTTCTATGTATCAGCTCTGTTTAATTTTTCTTTTTTTCTATTTTATTTTTATTTCTATTTTTAGTTATTTTTGGCGAATGGCCATTAAGGCCTTTTTGATGAATACAAGTGCCGTGCACGCGCATTACCGTAACCGGTACAAGGAAAAATTTACGAAAATTAAAATGGATTGAGGAAAAAGTTTCTTTTTAAAAAAACTCGTTTCACGTGTTCTCAAATGTGACATATTGGAAAAGTTAAAAACTTAATTCTTTTTTCCCCCTTCCAACCCCGTTTGCATTTTACTTTCTTCATCCAAAATTTTACTTGACATTTAATTAAGCGAAGGAAAAATTTATGGCTTTCGGGTGGGAAGTGTTATTATTATGCAAAGTTTTTGGGTTTCGGTCAATAAAAATGTGTGTGGTAAAAGCGTATGTCGTTTGCAATTTAAAAAAAAAAAAATCGTTAAAAAAAGGATATAAATATATATATACAGTATATATATTTTTTATGATAATATATTTTTTGTTTTGCTTTTGTAGACTAATAATTTATTTCCGTTTGTTTACAGCTCCAGACGTTCAAGATTGAAAGTCCAGCGCAGGGCATTGAAGATTTATGTGATGGGGTGGCTATGGCTCAGGTTTTAGCTCAAATGTAAGTTTTACTAATTTTGGGTTTTATTATTAATGACGTTTCTACTGTGCAAAATGAATGAGAAAGCAGCAACAGCGACGACGATTGAGCATGGATTTCTTAATTGAAATTAAGCGATCTTATTCTTAGCTATAAAGATTTTTACCAATCGAGATTTATTTAAAATTTATTTCAAGAACTTATTTTTACTTTTTAATCTCTATTTTATTGGTAGCAATAGCATAGATTAGTCGTCCGCTTTAACAAACTTGAGTTTAGATCGAAGTAAAACTAGATCACTGGGTGACAGCTAAATAGAACTTGAATTTTAATTGATAATTTCGAAATTTCGCAAGTAAACTATGATGTCAAAAGTTTTTTGAGGATTGAACGTTACTGTTTTGCGTGATGATCTTGATTTATGCCGATTTTTAGAAAATACTCGTAGTAATTATTGTAGCAAAAATTATTTCTTTTTTCCTTTTCCGGGTCTTACAACTTTCTCTTTTTTATTGCAACTTCTTGTTGCTCTAGATAACGAATTTTCTCCGACGTAAATTATAACGAGAGTTCTCACGAAACTTTTTAATTTTGAAATTCTAATTGATGTTTGGCAATACTGTACAGTATTATTATTTTCAATTGTTTTTGAGGGTGTGCGACGTAAGAATCGGTTGCTTAGTTGCAAGTAGGTTAGGAATAGTAATAATTGATCCAAGTGCGTCTGGTTGGATTAAACTGGTACTGTATTTTATTTGGCCGGCTACAATAATGCAGTAAATGTGCGAGTAAGCCAGTTTCAAAATAAATAAAATTATTGTTCACACACGTCCTTGAGGATTTTTTAGAAAGTGATAATTGCTAATCTTATTAAATAAGTGATGCACAATAATTTCGATAATGATTTTGAGATGCCTGTACTTTTTGAGCAAAATTATGTCATACAAATATTGTGGTTCAATCCGATGGTTGAATTAAAAGTAAGCCAAAATTTTATTCCATGTACACTGTACTGTACAGTATCTCTAATGCATGACAATTAATAATATTTTACCGATATTTTGAAAAGTGAGCCAACAATAGAATTACGACTTACGGTATTATAAATTTGAATGGAGAGAAAGATTTATGAGTCAACTTCATCTGCACACATTTTACTTTGTGAGAAATTTTCTATTTGATTTAGTATGAAAATTGTCATACCGTTTTCTTTTTTGAGCAGTAAAATAAAACCTGGAAGTCGTATATGTTTTAATATTATTAAAATAATTTATGGTTTTTTAAACGATTTACAGGGTGTTTCAAAAAAAAGTACGCCAAACTTTAATTACTGTACCAACTTTCTATAAACAAATATTAAAACTAGATCTATTTTTTCATTAATAATATTGTCAAAATAAAAATATGTACGGTACTTGCTTACTTTTTTGTTTTAATGATTTCCGGTTTTTATTTTCTGGTTAAAAACGTATACGATATGCCAATTTTGTTATTAAAAATGTAGTTAAGTATGTCATCACATACTTTTATGAGGGTTGAAAACTTTGAATGTGATGATAAAACTGATAGAATATATATATTTTTTTTATCTTATTTGGCATCGGTTGTTATTGTGTTTGAAAACATTGACATTAACTTTGTTATTCCAAAAATGTGGACCATTCTCGTAATTATTATACTCGTACAGTATAATAAGTGTTTATATTAAAAAAGGCGGAAATAATATAAGCAGTTTGCCAAGCAATAGATTAGTGATTAGAAAATAGTGGGCTGATATGAATTATTAATGTTTATAATCTTTTTTTACATTTTTTTTTTTGCGGTACAGTATGTAGTTTACATACAAAGCAGTGGTAGTCATTAATGATATACTGTCCCATGTTCTAATCTCTCACGTTTAAGCTGACTGTTATAATGTTGGTTTTCTATTCAAGAGGTTGCGGTTAAAGTTTTTTTTTTTTCTTCTTATTTTAACGTCACTTTTTCTATAAAAGTGTTTGTGGTTTCTCTTTAATCTTATGGACGCCAATTTTAGGAAGCATTCTGATTGGCCTTACTTGCATTATACTCGTACATAAGAATGCTTTTTTTTTTTTTAAAAAAAAAATATGAATGATTGTCTTAAAATTAAGAGCAATTTTTCTACAGATCAAAAACAAATTTTCTATTGATAAGAACGATTTTCTTAAGGAAAAAGAATGTTTATCGTTCCGGAAGATACGTCACTTATTGAAAAAAAAATATATAATTATTTAGCAGCAAACGCTTGTTTTATTGAAGGTTTCAATAAAGTTCAGCGGAAAATATACCGGGTACCGGTAATAAGATCAGCTGCTCGAAAGCGCGTCAATTTAAAATAATGAACACATTTTCCATAAGCGAATACTAATTATTCCATGTAATATTTTATTGAAGATTCTGCGTTAATTTTCAATAATAAATTGTCATGTCATTTGTGAGCTTAAAGATTTAGGTCATCCTCATTTACTAAACAGTTGCTAAAAATGTCATTTTCGATGGAAAGATAGAAGTCGGTAAAGTTTGTTGACTTTTCGAAATAATTGCTACTTTGTACATTCTACTAAATGCATTATTTTGTTAAGGGAAGGCATTTAAAAATAAAATACTGCACTCGGAATAGCATTTTTTTTTTTTGGTTGAGGTATGATAATTAGTTTTGAGTTTTTTGTCATTTAATAAGATATTGTCAGGGAAGTAATAATATTTTACTATTTTGTACTTTTTTTGTAATTTATGCTTGAAACATGTGTGGTGTACAGTAAATAGAAATTTCAAGAAATCATTAACTAGAATAATAATTATTACGAGGTTCACCACAATATTTTAATAGTAGAAGATGTATAATATACGTATACTGTATATATATATTTTTTTGATTTCTTAAATTGATGAATGTCACGCATTTATTCGTCCGAGGAAACGTAATTACACGTACTGCCAATCGGATTGGAAAATATGCTTCGCCATCGCTAAACAAAAACGACTGCGGTAGTAATGATGTATAGAGATTGTAGTAAAATTTTTTTTTTTTTTTGATTTTGAAAAATTAAAAGAATTTAATGCGTCGAATTGTGTGTGAAAACATTATAGGTTGGTTGGTCGGTTTGGTTGAGAAACTTGATCTCTGCTCCGTGTATCTGTTCACCCGTTCAATAACCAAAAAAATTTCATTTAATTTTTAGTGAAATAAAAAAAAAAATAGAAAAAAAAAATTAAATAATGTGGTTTTTCTCGTTAATAGGTTTTAAGCTTTTGAAGATTTATATAAAATTAATCACGGTTATGCCAATTTTTTTTTTTTTTTTTTTTGATTTTATTCGCTTCTGGTCTGAAAAACATTGATGTCAGGCGACATAGTAATTAGCGAGTTCATACATTAATGATATAGTTCATTTATTTACTTATGCTTAAGCTCCTTTTTTTTGCTGGGCTTAGCTCAAAACGTTTAACGTTGTCAAGAGTTTTAGTAAAAATTAGTTTTTCAAGGTTTAGAAAATGAGTTAGGTTGAGGAAAAATTAGTTCAGGGCTTCGAGGTAACTAATGACATCACTTTTTTTGTGGTTTAGAAATTCAATTAGAGACGGGTATTGTTTTTGTTTTTTTAATAATTCTACGCCAAGTGCCAAAGATAATAGAACAGTACGAGGATTACATTTTTTATTTACAATATTTTATCTTGGGTTATTGTTTTAGTACATGTAGTTATTTTTTTAATTAATAATTGATTTACACGCACGATTATTCTTTATATTAGATTTTGTTTTGAACTGCTGGATATAGGTCTGTGAACTTTTAATTATTATTAATCTGTAACTTTAAATTTATGAAACCAGTGCTCGAAATTGTTAATACTGTAAAACATTTTCCTGTTTTTATTATTTGTTTTTTCTTCAATAAATTGAATTAAAAAAAAATGATTATATTTAAATTGATACCGGTATATGCATTTAATTTTTAAAAAATTAAAATTTTTTTTAATGCTAATTTCTTGAAATAATGTTCGTATACAGAAATGGATACAAGTACATAATCAAACGCAAATTTCGTGGCAAGAGAGGTTTTGTAGAGGTACTTGTATCTGAATTAACTTGAATTGTACTTTTTAAAAAAAAGTGCATGCAACTCTATTGTATCGTTCGTAATGCTGTATTTCTTTTTCTTAATATAATTGTACGTTTGATGGCTTTAGTGTTGCCTTCTTCTGTCGTTGAACTTGGGGAGAAAAAAATAACAACATACAGTAGAAACTTTTTTTTAAAAAAAAAGGAAAAGAAGTGATTTTTAGACAGGAACTGCGTTATTTATTTCTCAATGTGCGGTATAATGTATTGTTAAAATAAGGGGTTGTAAGTTATGTATTTAAACAGGTGTCAAGGCCTATAAAATGAAGAAAGAAAAAAAAGTAGGTCTCGATTTCTGCATTTATTTTAAGTAACATCTTAAGGTCACGCTTTTTTATTATAAACAGAGGTTTCAAACCGTTTCAAGTCTCAATAAGTACCGTACAGGAAGAAAAATCAAAAGTTGAGGATCCGATTGAAAATCGATTTTCTCATGCGCGTGTTGTATTGTGCTTTTTGTTTTTTTTTAATATAGATTATCTGAACGAATTATTTTTTTTTTTCAACTTTCTATAAAAGGAAATGTTCGTTCACACGCAATCACTTTTAATTTCCTTTTCTTAAATTTAGCTTCTATAGTTGTTTAGATATTTTTTTTTTCTTTAAAGATTATTTTAGATGGAAATGTTTTTCACATTTAGTTGCTATAAATAAAGGTAGTGAGAATTTTAAAAGGTTTTTTTTTTGGTGTGTTTGTGTACCTATCATTTTTAGATTTTTAAATAAACACATTCAGTGAATAATTTACATTCGATGTAAAATGCATAATACGTAACTAATATCCAGTGTTTTTTTATTTATAGAGTTAAGATCGTATTGCATTTTTCATTAGTTAGATAAACTTTGATAAAATTTCATTATTTAATTTAAAAAAACATTAATTTATGTAAATTTTTTTTTAAAAAATGCGATAGTGTAATAATAATTTATTAATATGAAATTGTTTTTCTTTTTTTAGCGCACCGGAATGGTTCGATTCGTTATGGATGACCAAAATAAAATTTGATACCGTCCATAATTGGAGGGTTAAGGTAAACTTGTTAAAGCATTATTATTATTTACGTAATAAAAAAGATTAAAAGTTATGTGTTGATTAGGTTAGCAACCTTAAAAAAGTTTTAAAGGGAATTTTAGATTATTATACCGAAGTGAGTATTCTCTAATTTCGCATGAATTAAAAGTTATAAAAGTTAAAGGAATTATTAATGAAATTTGCTTCAGGTTTTAGGTCAGCAAATAGTAGATTTTATATTACCAGACGTAAATGAAATAGGTAAAGTATTGATATATTTACTATATTTTCGTCGGGATAAATTTTGAAATAATATTATTATTATTTTTTTTTATTTCATAGGAGAACACAATAATCCTGCTGAACTGGGCAGGTTATTGCAACTTATATTAGGTTGTGCTGTTAACTGTGACCATAAACAAGGTATTCGCCTTATCATATATCATTTTATTGATAAATAAAATATCCTCAAATATTTATTCGTCTTTGCAATATTTATCGTGAAGAGTATATTGAAGCAATAATGGGAATGGAAGAAGCTGTTCAGCATGTGGTAATGATTGCCATTCAAGATATTATGATGAAAGAAATTCCCAATCCCTTAACAAGTGATAATTTCCGAGAAAATAACGATCAGGTATGAAACGAAAAATACTGTAGTATGAAAGTAACTTAAATCATTTCGTTTTCACGAATGCCACTATGCACAAATTTAGAGCAATCATATTTAATTAAGCCTTGGTTTCTATTTCTTCTTTTAAATTATTATTTTTTTTTTATTAATTTTATAAAAGCAATTTAAAATTTATTATTTATTTTTTTTATGTTTGCCATATTTTCTGTTTTGTTTTTAGTTGAAACGATTAATGAATGATTTGCGAATCGTTTCCGAGTTAAAAGAGCAAACTGCACATCGATGTCACGAATTAGATTTGCAAGTAAGTGCTTTGTTATAATGGCTGATCACCACATTACACTTTTCATCAATTTCATCAATTGTTTACATTTAATACTTAAGACTTTTTAGATTAATTTTTATTTTTTAATGATTCAGTGGTTTAAATTAGTTTTTCTTTTAGGTGGCAAATTTACAAGAAGAAAAACAAAATTTACTTTCAGAAAACCAAAAATTATCTGAAAAATTAGCCCGTGCTGAAGGTTTAGATGATTTAAGGTAAAAATAATTTTAATTATATAAGTTGCGAGAGTCAATTTTAATTACTTTTTTTTTCAGTTCTTCTGCTGGTAGGCGAAATCAAGCTCTTCAATATCAAGTAGAACAATTACAAGAACAGTTGTACAAATTAGATTCTTGTGAGTTTAGTTTTTAAAAGCTAAAAAAAAAGTTAAGTGTAAAGTAACTTACTTTGCTGTTTTTAGCTAGGGAAGAATATAGATCTAAAGTCGAAGAATTAGAATTAGAAATTAAAGAATTGCAAGATAAGGTAAATTATAAAAATGATATTAGATAGATTTGTTCATTTTAATAATTAATTATTAATAAATTCATGACTTTGAAAACTTAGAATGAAGAGTTACAGCGAATGGAAGAAGAAGCGCGAGCGTTGAAAGATGAAATTGATGTGTTGAGAGAAACAGCGGATAAAGTGGTAATTTTTGAAAAGATTATTAAATAATTTTTATCGTTTTTATTATAGAATATTTTTCTATAGGCAAAGTACGAATCTACGCTAGAATCTTATAAAAAAAAACTGGGTATAATTATGCTTTTGATTAAACTAAAAGAAGTTTTTTTTAAATTTAATTAAATAATACAGAGGATCTCGGAGATTTGAAAAGGCAATTGAAACTTTTAGAAGATAAAAATATTGTATATATGCAACAAAATATGGATTTGGAAGAGGTTTTTTTTAAAAAAAAAAAAGGATATTACAGACTTTATATAACATTAATTTTTGTATTAATAATATAGGAGTTAAAAAGGAATGCAACGTTGAAAACGCAATTAGAATTGTATAAAAAGCAAGTTCAAGAATTGCATTCGAAATTGTCAGAAGAAACGAAACGCGCTGACAAGACGGAATTTGAAAAGAAAAAGCTGCAAGAAAAATTGGCTTCCATTAAAGGAGAAAAAGAGGTATAAATAAAGAATTTTAGGTGGTTTAACAAATTCATTATAACATGTAAAAAACAGAGACTTATCGCTGAGCGCGATGCTCTCAAAGAAACGAATGAAGAACTGAAATTGACTCAACTTCACATAGGTATTTTTTTTTAATTATCACCATTTTTTTTTGCTAAGCACTTGTTATTTTATTTCGTATAGAATCCACATCGTCGCAAGACAAAGTTGGGCATTCTTCGACGGATGGCGCGGATAGTGAAACGTTTGAAATGATACCACCAGAAATCAAGTAAGTTCCAAGTTTTATATTCACAGTAAGTCCTCACTGAATATTAGCCAGCCTAATAAATGGCAATTGAAATCAAATGGCATTGTTTTTTACTCAATTTGTCAAAGTAATAAGTGGGGACTTGCTGTAATAATAATTATTATAATCTAAACGGTCGAAATTTGTGCATGTATTTTCGTTTTAGGGAGAAAATAATTCGACTCCAGCACGAAAATAAAATGCTGAAGTTGGGCCGGCAAGGCAGCGACGACGAACAGATTCAAGTGCTTCAAGCGGTGCTGGACGACAGTAAAGAAAGGCAGAGTGAACTGGAAACTGAAACAAGGTGGGATAGTCGTTTCAAGTGCGACATCTGTTTCGACATATTAGTCGGATTTTTCATAGGAATTTTTGCTCCATGAAAAATATCCATTTCTATTTTTTTTTACTCGCGCGATTTAAATTTTTTAAAAAAGCAAATAATTTTGGTACTAGGACCAAAACAAAAAGTATGAAGTGAGAAAAGTGCAATGAGATGAACGAATTACGTTAGGATTTTTTGTCCATTTAGAAATATTTTTAATTTTTTGAGACTAAGTCTTTCATTAAGAGGAATATTTATTTACGTAATTGTGCCGTAGTAGACAATATGTCGATAGTTGAACAGATTTATAAATACGTCATTAGGGTATTTTTGAACAGATTTTTTTTATAGTAATGCTTAAAATAGTATGAAATTAAGAGCAAACTTTTTTTGTCCTTTGGGAGCAAATAACATTCCTTTTTTTGTAAAAAAAAAAAAAAAAAAGTTATTCCCCTCTACTAAAGTAATCAATATGTAAAAAAAAAAAAAAGCTGTCGGTAATTTTGAAAATCTTTAGAAGAAGATAATATTTATACCGATAGCTTGATTGATGTAAATATTTTTAGTTTTAGATAGAAAACGATATAGGTAGTCGTGTTTGTTGCCAAACTTTTGATGAATCTCATTGGTAGTTATTTTTTTATGAAACAAATATTTTTAAGATTATAATATCAACACTAATAGTCGTTCTTAACTTGCATATTTAATTATTATCGAGCATTCTTTTGATTAAGTTCTCTTAATTAATTTGAAAAGTTATCAACGACAAACTATTTTAGTTTCACAACTTGCATATCAAAAATGTGTCACGATTAAGAATCTGAATATTTTCATTTAATAATTAATTATAATTACATTATTTTATTTTCGTGGCAGCTACTTTTTGCAGACCATTTTTGATATGTATTTTCTGTGATTTCTGACCTTATCTCATATAAATATAATGGGCATATTATAAGTTTTAATGATAATGTAGTAAATATTAACATTTCCATAGGCGGTTTTCATGGCTTCTAGTCATAGCAAGTATTTTTAGTTTGTGCTAATTTTTTTTTTTTTTTTTTATATTTTATTTATTTATTTTTTTTGCTTTAGAAATAGGGCTTAAAATAATTGCTAAGCTAAGATAGTTTACATTCACCGATTTTTTTGAATTTCTATTTTAAGCGATTTGTGAATATAATTCACTCTTCCATTGATCTTAATCGATTTTGAAAAGAAACAATTAATCGGATGAAGTTTGCTTTCGCTTGTAGTTACGAAATTAGAGTGCCTTATTTATAAAAAGTTTTTATGGTGATTTTGAGTTTTTCTCAGGGTAGGAAAAAAACAATAATAATTGAATTCGGCGTAGGCTTTACAGTTGATGGTGCTAAGTATTATTTCATTTTTTTTGTGTGTGTAAATTCATGAGCTTTATAATTCATTACACTTTCAAAGGGTTAATAATTAGGTTAAATAATTATTACGGTATATACAGTACATGTATAACATTTGTGAGATGATATTTACACTGGTTTTATACAGGGTACCTTATTTGAAGGTACTACGCAGAAGTCGCACAAGAATAATTATTTATAATCAAAATTTTATTTTTTATGAAAATTTGTTTCTATATTTTACAATGTTTTTCAAACGAAAAACATTTTTAATAATTTTTTTTTTTTGGTAAAGATAAATTTTTTTTATAAGAAATACTTTGAAAAGATTTTTTTTTTAAAATGACTATAATTTGAAAAACGTTGTAAAATTATTATATGTACGTTGTAAAAGTAATTTCTTGTTTTTTTTTTATAAATTTCGATAATTAATAATATTTTATTATTTAATTGAAGAACATGGAAAACACTGCACAATGTCCTTATTATTTTTTGTCGATTTTTGATTGTTTATTATTAATCGATGAAAATAATCGGTATTCTTTCATAATATTTAATTTAAGAGCACAACAAATTGAATCGTTGATCGTGCCTTAGGCTTAATCATTCATTTAAAAAATACCGTAGAAAAAAAATAAATTCGAAAATTACTAATAATCATTATTCGATCAGAATTTAAAGATGAATTTGTAACGGTTTTTTAAAAAAAAAAAAAAAAAAAAAAGGAAAAAACAAAGAAAAAGTAAAAATCTGTCTAATTTATAATTATGGATGTACGAGACTTACGGTAATAATGTAAAAATTTGATCTTGTTTAATTTCTTTCCAAATAACAAGCTGATGTGTTTGAGGTGGGTGAAATTCAATTTTGCTGTACACGGCCAAATTCTTTGCCTGTTCATTCAAAAACAAAAGTCTGTATCCGACCAAATATTAACGAAAATAAATTATGGTTTTTTTGATGATAAACAAGAGGATCAATCGAGTGCATGCAGATGTTTTCCATTTTCTTATTTATATAATTATGTAGATTAGACCTTGTATTAACTGTACGAAATTTTATCTATTTTTGCTTACGTCGTATTTTGTATTGATTTTATTTATTATTAGCAACATTTATTGATGAGATTGTTGGTTTGGGAAAGTGCATGAATTGTTAACAATTTTTATTATTATTTTAATAATTGTTTTCGCAAAAGTATACTTTCTCAACAGTTTTAGTCACTCTTAAATTAACTGCATGTTGAGTTTGCATGGAAGTTTGAAACGATTTGGCCAATTTGTTTCCTTTATAGGTTAGCGAATCAAAGAATTATGGAACTGGAAAGTCAATTAGAAGAAGTTCACAGCAATCAATCGATGGCTTCGAGTCAAGAAGGAGCCGAAATGAGACAAAAGTTGAATAATACTTTGGCCAGAGTCCGAGAATTGGAAAGTGAAAATCAAAAGAAAAATGTGCAACTAGAGCAACAAGAACAGCGTCTATCCGCTTTCAGTAAAATATATAATTATTTCTATTAATTAAAAAATAATTTATCTCGTGTTATTTGACAGCTAATGAAGTGAAACAGTTGAAAGAATTTAATAGGCAAAAAGAAGAAGAAATTAGCGAAATGGATATCAGATATAAAAAATATTTGGACAAAGCTAAAAATGTAATACCCTTGGTAATTTATTTATTTTGGATTAGTTTTACATTTAAAAACAAATTGATTTTGTATTAGGCTATGCGGACTTTAGAACCTCCGAATGTTTTAAACCTACAAAGCCAAATACAAGAGAGGGATAAATTCATTGAGAATTTAGAGGTACATTAACTATATTCATGAGTGATTGGATGAAAAAGTGTCATTATTCGAGTTTCAGAAAATAGCAACAATTAATTCTTGGAAGTTGTAAGAACTTTGCGAATTGGAGTTTAATTTTCAGTTAGTTCAAGCAAAGAAATGTTTATAATCAGTGATGCCAAGTTTTAGTTCTTAACACTTAATTCATCCACTCACCCAAATAACATTTTTTTTTAAAAAAAAAAAGTATTAGCATTTACACTTGATTGTTATTTTTAAAAAAAATATAGAAAGAATCGAAAGAGTCGCAAGCAATGCGGGAAATGGAAGAGCAAATGATGATAACTGCTTTTTATAATTTGGTAAACAAATTAATTTTCAATCTAAAATGAATATTTTTTTAATTGACCGTTATTACAGAGTATGCGACTTCACAGGGACGCAGCAAAAGATCGATTATCCGGCATAGTCTCGGATCAATCTTTCTTGGCCCGCCAACGACAAGCCACTTCGCGTCGAATGGGAGTTGGCTTAGGACAGAGGTAGTGTAGGTTTTTATGCTTCGAATATTTTATGTTTAAGAATAATTATAATTTTTATTTTCAAATGTGTTGTTGACAAATTTTTTTTTTTTTGCAATTGTTTTGATTTCATTTTTTCTTAATTGAATCTCTAATTATTGCAATTGCTAAATGTTTTGTCATAAGCATTACATTTTTGCGAAACATAACAAAAAACCGTATGGTTGACTTTTGCAATACGTTACGTAAATTATTGAGTTGCAATCTCTGTTTTTTTATGTAATATTTAAAATTTTATTCTGATATAAATACAGTACTTTTTTTATACATAAAATTGATTGAAAATTTAAAATATTATTGATACTGCGTTTTGACCTTTTAATGAAATTTATACACTACTCATAATAAATTTTATTTGGACTGCCTTAGTAATTATTATAGTTAAATAATTTGCATGTTATAATGCTGCATTAACTTACAAAATTTTAATTATTATTTTTTTTTTTTTTGCAATTTTTTTTTCTCTTATTTTTAGCGACTTTTTCGACTAGTATTAACCCTTTCTGCTGTTTCTGCACGGTTAATTAATTTTGCTTGTATATTTTTAAATTAATTTATATATTTTTTAAATCAAACAAGCACGACTAATTTTAAATTATAAAAATCTATGAAACGTTTTAGAATAGAAATTTATTAGCGTTTATTTTTACTGTTTTCTTTGTTTTTTTTTTTTTTTGCTTAAATCTTATTTTATTAATTTTATTACTTCAAATTTTTCTTTAAATTAAGTGAAGAATGCGAACAAAAATTAAAGTAAATTATCAAGCGGGAGAATGAAGCATAATAATATTGTAAACATCAATTATTAAATAAAAAAAATACAATTAAAACGATATTTAAATACTAATTAATTCGTTTTAATACTAATTTTAAGTTGTGCGACTGTCCTAAATAATAATTAATTGGTGTGGACTGTTTAGTTGTGAATTTGTGAGTTAGTTTTTTTTTCTAGTATAAAAAAAATAAGAGATGTAAAGCGCATGATGCACGATGCAATGAATTAATGAAGGCATCAATAATTGTGCAAACGAAAGAAAAGTAAGGTAATAATAATTATTATCTTAAGAGTTAATTATAATATTTAGTTTTTTTTTGCTAAAGCTGGCAAAAATAAACCTTGCACGTGATAATTCAAAGCATTTGAATACCAACAAAAATTTGGTAATTCCGTTTTAAAATTATTTGCTGACTATAACTAAAAGACATTTAACAAATACATTTTTAATGCATTATATTTTTTTTTTTGCCAGATTTATAATTATTTCTGATAAAACTATTGAAATATTACAAATTCATAATTATTATTTTAATTTTTTCTCTCACAGAAATAGGAAAACGCCGGATGATGGTGTAATGTCAGTGCTTCCATAATAATTGTGTTTCGTTTGAACTGAGTGATGGTAGTATAGTATAAATATTTTTAATGATTAAGTGCGTTGTTTTTATATCTGCGTTTGACAGTTTTGCAAATGAAATATTAAAACTAGTATTTTTTTATAGCAGTTAACGCTTATTCAAATAATGCATTGTTGCTGTAGTGATATAAATCAGCGGTGATTCAACTGTCCACTTTATCATTTCTTGTCGTTTATAAATCGCCATATCACGCGTAAAAAAAAAAATTAAATGCAGTTGACGTTCAACCGCGATAATGTCCGTACATATTCGAAACAGGCCAACTAAAGCCTCGATCCGACCGAAACCAGGCCAACACGAATTGAAAAGTAACAGATCAAGGTAATTTCCACATTTATGATCTTGATTTACAACTAATTAGCGTTGGGAATATGACGATAAAATAGATTTCTGTTTAATATTTTCAGTACAAACTATTTTTTTTTTTAAATAATGTTTTATGAAAATATTTTCGTATCTAAGTAACATCATTTTCAGACCATTAATCAAAGAAAAAAAAGTATTATTATGATTGCAGTGCGTTCCTTGACGACATTTCCAAGACCCTGTCATTTATGATACATTTTATTACGATTTCCAACAAGCTATCTAATTAGTAATTTTTTTAAAATTAAATTTGTGTAACTAGAAATTCAAAGGTGAAAGAGGAACCATCGTTAGAAATTCTGGTAACATATGGGGATAATTTTTTTATAATTATGACTATAATAATTATATTTCGATGGTACATTAAGGAGGATGAATATTACAGCGATCCCGAAAAATCAAATGCGTCGTCATCAATTCGATTGCCCCCAATTAGGGGAAAACATTCCGCTGACAGAAATCTCAATCAATCGAAAAGCATGAATCAGATACCTAATTATCCGGTCGAGCTGAGCGACGCGGAAGAAACGGCTCTGAAGCATAATATTAGTTTAAAATTGGAAGGCATTAGTAAAGAAAGTCTTCAAAGTACCCATCGTTCGCTACAACAATCGGACAATCGCAACAGCGGGGTGCAAACTGTGAAGGAACTACAATATCAATTTAAACGATATCACGTATAGAAATATAAAAATTAAAATCACAAGGCAAATTTTGTTACTCTTTTATCATATTGCTCAGATACCAATTTCAGGCGAGCTATTCAACCAATTACTATCGAAATATGTCAGCCCAAAGTACCCAACTTTCGTTGATTACAATCGACTGATGGGATTCTTAATTCACATTAAAAAACTTCCAGTCTTAAACCTCGCTCATCAAAAATTCGAGTATTAATTATTATAAATTTCATTTTGCATTTGTGAGAATAATAATTTTATTTTAATACTGTACCATAGGCAAAATTCGAGGCGCAAAAAAGCTTATAGGGAATCCAATAAATGGTAACGAAAGTAAAAATAATGTAACTCGAATATTAAAATTATAATAAAAGGACTAATTTAGGACTTATTTGAAACAAGACGAAATTCCCATTTTAGAAGAACTAAAGCGACAATTTCACGAGAGTTCCGTGGACGTGGCCATGTTATATTTACACGCCAACGAAATCGATCGCGGATTTAAAGGAGTGTTAACGAAAGCACAAGTAACAATACTTAATGCCTTATAATGAATTAAAATTAGAAAAAATGTTTCAAAATCAGGTTAAAAGTTTATTAGCCAAAGGTGGGATTCGACTCACCGACAACTTATTAGATTCGATGCTATACTATTGCGATAGAGATGGTTATCGATTGTACAGGCAAGTAGACCAATTTTAATAACTCACTGTATTTTACTGTTTTTTTTAAAAAGAATTTATTTTAGCATTGAAAAATTATTGGATTATTTCGATCGAGCCGTGCAAGAAGATCGCTCGTTCCTCAAAAATAATCGCCGACCTGCACGAATGACTAGAGTTCCATCGCCTTCGCCTCCATCTCCTCTTCCAGTCTTACAAAGAACGGTAGGGTAAATGTTTGGAACTTAAATACTGTAATAATTATTATTTTAAATTTGTTTATGAAAACGATAGATGTCTCCTATCCTCGTGTTACCGCCTCCCGCGAGACCAACTCCTCCATCCCCTCCTCCACCACCCACCCAATTAGAAAATGTAGAATTTGAAGAGATTGAACCGGCATTCGATCGAGAAGAATGGTTAAAACGCTTTAATTTCATGGCCAGAGCAATATATAATTGTCATCAAGATGTGCAAGGTAAATTAATTTCTTCTTTCTCATAAAGTATTTTGTTTCATAGACTTTTATGTTATACGTCATATAGGTTTTCTATCAATTGACGAAGTCGAGCATATCACCAAAACTTATAATTTAGTTTATAATTTAGATATCCCCAACTCCGTAATTACGCAATGCATTACACAGTCGTACAATAATCAAAATTATCTGGTGGATATAAGGCAATACGTTCACGCACTTCAATCTTTATGCCTTCAATTAGCCAAGTTTAATTGAAGAAAAAATATATTATTATATTTATTCGACATAAGTCGTTTTCATTTTAATTTTTCGGTTACCATTTTCGACCATTCGATCAAAGCGTCAATTTTATCGACTTTCATACCTAATTTTTGCCTCACTTCCTCGTCCGATTTGCCTTTGAAGAGCACGGAGCACGCCCATCCTAAATCTTCGACCCATAATTCTTTCACTTCGGGATTCAAATGACAACTTTTGCTGAAACTCCTGATGGCGAGTTGAACCTCTCCCAGGCTCATTTGTGCTCTGCCCAACGCTTGATAGCCAACCCACCACTTCGGATTCAATTCCACCGCTTTCTCGGCCGATTTCACCGCCGGAAACACCTCGTGCAATTGTAAATAAACCTGAGATTTCAATTCGTAAAGTTTTTCATTCGTCGGATCTAATCGCAGCGCCGCGTCCCATTTCTTTAAAGCTTCCCAATACCTATTAAAACAAAATGTAAAAAATTGATAACGCTTGGCTTTTAATTTAAGAGTTTAATAATTTCTTAATCTACCGTTCTTCCTGAGCCAATAGACAACCTTCGTCGTAGTAGCGTTTGCTCTCGTCGTGTTCAGTCTCCGCTGACCACGATTTCAGTCGCTTCACCAACGGAGTTAAAGATGATTTATCGGATTCGTTCGAATCATTCTCGAACGCGAATTGTTCCGCCGATTTCTTGCACACATTTTCACCGATTTTTCGCTTCCACTTGAAAGATGTCATTCTCGTATTTAAATTTAATTTATCAAGAAAGAAAAAAATAATGCTACCGGTAGAACACCATGTAGGCTACTGTGGCTACACTTTCTCGCGTCGCATCAGCTACAACGCCTTGGCATAAACGACCTTGACCTGTTGAAGATCACAAGATCATTTCAAGGCTACCGTAGAATGTACGCCACCGGTATTAATACGAAAGCTTTGCCTGGAAAGATTAAAAACATAATTTTTACTTAGTTTATTATAAAATATTTTTATATAATTTATTAAACAGAATTTGTTTAGGTTATAATTTACTCAAATAAACGAGAAAAAAGTTAATATCCTTGAGATAAATCGATTGTTGATTATGTTTAGCTTTGATTGGCAGTTTTGGGCCGCCATATATATTTTACCCGCCATTTCTTGTTTTAATGACCGGGCTAATGTTTTTCCTTTCGTAGGTAGTCATTTAAAATTATTTTTTAGACATAATTTTGTGATCAATTATGGATAAAGAAAACTCCAGGAATGTTAATGGAATATCGTGCACGGAGTTACAGTGCGCGGTCACCGTGGAAAATCTAAGCCACGGTGGAGAAGTTGGTAAAAGGACGTCGTATAAGAAGGCGAACTTGTCACTGGCGAGAAATGAGTTTCGTGATATAGTTTTAACGATGAATAGTGAGAAAACCCGGGCTACTTACGTCATTTCTAACGTAGTTTTACACGCCAAATTTATTAAACAGGGCAAAGCTAGCATCGTTATTGATAACCGGACTCGGTTCTTTTTATCGAATTGCGCGGTCGATCAACTGGTTATATTTTTTAAAGTTTTGAATTCTAAAACCTCGAAATCAACGGCAGAATTGCCTCCAAATGATCGCAGTAACGTTAGAAAACGTCTTTTATCGGAGAGACAAAAAGGTTTGACCGAAATTAGTCCCTTAATGTTGAACGAAAAGAAGACGACCAAAGTGTGCGAAGTACAAATGACTCCCAACGGATCCAAGAAAATGCGAATCGAGAACAATCAATTAGTAAATGATAATAATTATAAAACGTTGTGGACTAGAAAATAATTATGAGCTTTTCTTTTCTAGAAAAAATGCCGTTTAGATGTTTCTCGACCGTTGACCGAATCTTCGTTAACGATCGAGCAGAAAATGGTAATGAATTTTGTATTAGGTGGCAGAAACGTGTTTTTTACTGGAAGTGCTGGCACAGGAAAATCTTATTTATTGAAGAAGATTGTTCGAGCTTTACCTCCAGAAACCACTTTCGTAACTGCAAGCACCGGAGTTGCGGCCATGCAAATTGGAGGCAGCACTTTGCATTCATTCGCCGGTAGCTTATTTCTATTATTATTATAAAATATTTTTAAGTTTCTATTAATATTATGATTATGAATGAAATAGGAATCGGTTTGGGTAGCGCCAATTTAGAAGTGTGTTTGAAGAAAATTAAAACCAGCAACGCTATTCAACATTGGAAAAAATGCCAACATTTGATCGTGGATGAAATTTCGATGATTCAAGGAGATTATTTCGTGAAATTGGACAAAATAGCCCGTTCTTTAAAGAGAAGTGACCGACCATTCGGCGGGATACAACTCATCGTGTGTGGAGATTTTTTACAACTTCCACCAGTAGCTTCACAATATGGGCAATACTCGTTTTGTTTCGAAGTAAGATTTTAATTTTTTTGGTTCAGGTTGATTTTATAGCGGATTAATCATATAATTTTGTTTGTTTTTTTAGACGAATGCTTGGAGTGAATGTATCGGGGTAAATATGGAATTGAAAGAAATTCATCGGCAACGAGACAAAAAATTAATTTCAATACTTCAAGCTATACGAATGGGAATGTAAATAAAACTTTTTAAGATTTATTTTTAATTAGAACAATTGAAGATATCTCCATCTTTGTAAATTTGGGCAAACTAAAAAAAAAAAAGTTTTTAAAAGATAACAAAATTTGTTCCGCCCATTTATTTTCCATACATTAAGACGTGAATAACTGAAATTTGCATCTTAAAAGCTAGATAAACTCACCAGCAGCTGACAGAGGAGGCTTTTATCATTAAAGAACACTCTTTAACCCAAAAAATCATTAAATGGAAATATCTTGTTATTACTTTATAGGCTAGTTAATTGAGTTTTATTATTTTAACAGATGTACGAAGGAAATGTCTGAAATTTTATTATCCACGAATAAAAACACAACAGATAAAGATGATATTGTAGCTACGCACTTGTGTACGCATAACGAAGACGTTGATCTCATTAACTGCGAGCAGCTGTCTTCCCTTCAGGGTAAACATTTTTTAAAAAATTTTATTTCAATATTAATGATTAACATATAGCTTTTCAATTTTTTTTTTTGTTATGTAGGCGAATCACGCGAATTTATCGCGATTGACAGTGAACCGTGTTTATCTAGTTGGTTAGATAAACAATGTCCCGCCGAGTCGAAATTAACGTTGAAAATTGGAACTCAGGTTATGTTGTTAAAGAATCACGATTTTCAAAAGGGATTAGTTAATGGTTCGCGTGGAATCGTGCTCAAATTTCACGAAGAAACTGGTATAATTTTTTTTTTATATTTTTTTTAGTAAATTAAAAATATGTTAACGATTTTAGGTTTTCCGGTGGTAAAGTTTAAAAGCGGTCATACGATTACTGTAGGTCATATTCTGTGGACGATTAAAGGGAACAGCTCTGAGCAAATTACACGCCGACAATTGCCATTGAAATTAGCCTGGGCGCTTTCCATACATAAAGCGCAGGTACATTTTTTTAACTACTAATTTATTAATGAGTTGGCGGCGGAATTTCTTATAATTATTATTGGTGTGTTTGTTCATAGGGTATGACGCTGGATTGCGTGAAAATGTCTCTCTCCAAAGTGTTCGAGTGTGGACAAGCGTACGTGGGATTGTCGAGAGCCAGCAATTTAACTGGTTTGCGAGTGTTGGACTTTGACAGAAGTTGCGTGCGAGCAAATCCCAAGGTTTTGGATTTTTATAAACATTTAAGAAAGCCAACTGGATTTTAATTCGTTTAAACTTTTATACAGTAATTATCATTTTACGTTTTATATACACGTATACGATTTTGTATTTTTAGCAACAAAACCGAAAAATGTTTTTTTATGCTTTTCGACGTGTTCTAATTTATTAAAATGAAGCTATTTTTTTTAAATATAAAAACAATTAGTACCGTAACAATTATATTTTCCGTAGAAATATATTTCGATTATTGGGCTTAAATTTAAGAATTACCGTACGGCATTAATATCAGTGGGTAGCTGTATCTCGCGCCAACGCATGTTTTGATTCAATATTGCAATAGATGGCGCGCCATGCGCTAAAGCGGATATGACGTAACGGGAAAATTTATGTTTTCTAGAAGAATCCAACTCGCAGGTAGTTTCGCGCAATTCTTGAGACGGTGAAAAACGTGTGTATCGAGTGCTTGGTATTTTTATTAATATTTTAAAATGGATGATGAAGCTGAAATTTACAAATTATGGCGTATCAGAAAAACGGTGATGCAGGTTAGTTACTAATAATTGATTTCACTGACATTTATAGCGATAATTAAGCCATGAAAATTGAATACATTTTTAGTTGTGCCATGATCGAGGGTATCTGGTCACTCAAGACGAGTTGGATCAGGATTTGCAACATTTTAAAGATCAATTCGGTGACAAACCAAGGTAATTTTGAGATGTATAAAATAGCTTTAAATGTCTAAAATTATGTCATTAAATTGTACTGATTGGAAATATCGTAATTTTATCAGCGCGCACACGCTGATGTAAAGCAGGCAAAATTTTATTCAAGCCGATTGTTGTCACGTGTTCGCGCTAGATGGCGTAACCATAAGTAGTTTGCGTTGTGTTTACGTTTTGTTCGGAAATTGTTGATAAGGCATCGTGTTTGAAAGTAGCTCCATCTAGTGCATTTAACTGCAAACTGCATTGTAAACATTAAAAATTTTAGGAAAACGCGATACCGGTACTTTTAAATCAATTTAAAAAAAAACCACATTAAATTAATTATTTTCAATTAAAAGTTAAATTAGTAATAACCTCAATAAATTATTAGATGCGCAAGACCTTTTTTTTTTTAATTTAATTTAAAAGCGATTCTAAAATTATTAATCGGTAACAATTATTATTTTAAAATTTGCGCAAAATTCAGAGGATTTATTAACGAAATATTTTTTACGGTGATAAAAAAATAAAATAACGTTAAGCTTTACTCGGTTGACGTCACTTCCTTTCTGTAACAAACTTCGTCTCAAAACGTTTCTATACCCGCAAACTCTGTCAATCGAAGCGGTCAGATAATAATTATGATGCGAGTTTGTTATTTTTTATTCATTGTTTGTCGTTTAAATAATAGAGCAATGTTTAGCTTTTAACATATTTTTAACATTATAACGCACGTATCAATAAATATTGTATGATTCGCGTGAACACGAACCATTTTCCCCTAAACTTGTAAGGAGCTGGAATCGCTCGACTTCACAATAATACTGTACATCCGTTCGGATTCACTATAGACCGGTTTAAAAAATTTTTAAAAAAAGTAAAAAATTAATTTTTTTTAAAATACTGTATCTCACTTTATACATTTGTTGTTTCTTTTTTGCGGCTTTAAAGCATTTCCAATTTTTTTTTTTTTTGAGGGGGAAATTTTTTGTGGTTCAAAACTTTATTTATGGGATAAATGAGGTGCTAAAATGTTGGGCCTAAATAATTTTATCTGTTTATCCCCACGCAAACGACGGTGAGTTTCGTGGTTTGAGTTACATACTGTTAACTTGTTGACGTTTTGTTCGTGCGTGTAAACTCGGTATAATAAAAATACAGTACATGTAGTCAAGGTAGGCCTAACATTTGGAATTAATTGGCTTTTTTTTTTGATCACGGAGATTACGTCATTTCTATTAATGTCACGCAATGCATTTCGGAGGCAATGCATACGATTTCCTAAATAATTCTTTTTTTTTTTTTTTTAATTCATGTTTAAAATTTTACCGTAATTATGGAAAAATGAACGTGTTCTTATCTATACAATTATGTACTATACAGTAGTACATTATTTGGTTTTGTTGAATTCGACCACCTTTTTCTACGATTTTTCGTTTACAGCGGATGTTCTTAATTTGAGTGCCGAAAATATCAAATGGCGGCAGTTATAATTATTATAACTTAAACGGAAATTGGTTGATATGAAAAAGCCCCAAGGGCTAAAACTGTCAAGCGGAAGTTGTTAATTATTAATTTTATAATACTGTATCTGTACTTTATTATTTTTTTTTTTGTGAATTTATTAACGTTATAAAGTAATTGTTACTTTTTTGTAGTTGGTGTATTTTTAGTTGATTAATTTTTGATGTTGTTAATTGCAGCGAAAGGCATCCTTCGAGGAACGAGCTGACCATTCTAGTGGCTCACACAGACGACCCTACAGGTAAATCAAACTTAATTATCAATTAATATTTAATAATTATGTGCGTTAATAATCTTGTCGGACTTCTTAAAATAGATTAAGCCACTTAATCTTAATTTCTAAAATTTTTGAGGTAAGATAAATTTTGTAGGACAAGATTTATCAAAACTTCTTTTTAAAACAAGATTAAAACTTTAAACGATTTTTAAAAAAAAATTTACGTGCGTATGCGCAGACTCTATAATATCGTTTGAGTTTTCTTTTAATCCATTTTTTGGTAGCAACAACAAAGGTTAGCAACATAATTTAACTGCGTTCTGTATGTATAAGGAAGATTAAATAGAACTAGATCACTGGGTTACAACCAAATATTATAATACTGTACATGTAAGTTATTTAGTACCACCAGAATTCTTAATCTAGGTTAAGCGATTTAAATCTCGATTTAAAAGTTGTAGGGGCATTATTTTTTTTTTTATTAAACATATTTTAAGAAATAATTTGAGATCTGTGTAGAACTAGGATTAATTAAACTTAGATTACTAGGTAGCAATCAAAATTAATGCAGTGCAGTACATATACATGTATTACATTCTCATTACAGTGCGTGTACACTGTACAGTACTACAGTACTGAATTTCCTAATCTCGATTTACCGATTTAATCCTTATTTTAAGAGAATTTTCAACCTAAGAACATAAATTACTTAAATTTTCTTCTATAACAGAGCCGTTTTTTCAAAAAAATATATAAATTTATGTTAATCTCTATTTTTGTATCAACAACATGGATTAGCTGCATACCGTAGCTTAATAATTTAAAAATTGTGTAAGGCGAGGATTTATTAAAGCTGGATTTATCTGCACTGGATTTCTTAATCCTGACAAAATTTTTGGACGCCATTAAAGAATATTTTTTTTTGATTAATCGAGATTAAATTTCCTCAAACGAAATTTGATAAAACTTCTTTTTAAGATCAAAACTTAAAAACGAGTTTTAATCTCTTTTAATCTTTTTTTTTTTTTTTTTTTTGATGGTGAACGTGAGATCAGGGCTTGTTCAATAGAAGTAGATGAGTGGGTGACGACGATGATGGGAGATAATAATTTTGATGTTGGTTAAGCGCGAATGAAGGGTGTTGATAATAATTTTAACGTAGTCAAGGTAATGCTCGATCGAGAGAGAGAGAGAGATTTAGAAAAAAAATTTATCATTAAATCGACGAAGTTTTTTTTTTTTTATATAAACGAAACGATATTTGATGACATCGCTTAACTGCAGATAATTCTTCCTTATTAACTGGCGTGATGTCACAACTCGTTAAATGTCAAAAAAGTTGCCATGGATCAGTCAGTGTCATGGAGACTCTCTATACAATAATTTGGCTGTCAACATTTGAGAGAAATTGAATGCCGCAGGAGCTTTTCCTGGTTCACGTCGAATCGCTTTCCGGATCGACATTCACTGCTAACGACGATGCTCCACTTCCACACTCTCAAGTGCACTAAAATAGCTCGCTCACTAAATGACAAAGTCTACTAAACAGAGTGTCGCCAGCAAGTTAGATATTTTTATTACATACAGTACATGTACATGAATTTTAAGAAAAAAAATCTTTTGTATATACATATACTGTACTTTTTTTTCTGATTTTAATGACATGCGTTAGCAAACTTGTCGCACAAAATATGGGTGAAGATAAGAACAAATTAATATAGAAATTTGTGACATTATTAAATTTGCAATCTTATTAATTAATAATTTGGTTTATTCTAAAAAATACTTAAAATCAAAGCAATTTAAAGCCCATAGAATGAATAACAACCGCTAACGTCAACATCCCTATTACATGGGCAAGCAGTCCGGCACTACCTCAGTTTCAAAATTACACAGTAGCATAATCCATTTCACCTGAAAATCTTAATGCCCTTAAATTTGTGATACAGTATTAGTTTCATATTATTCTAACAATTTACGCCATATGGTTGAAATTAAACAGAATTATTAAAATTTCTATTTTTTTTTTTTTCTGGTTTGCAACAAATTTTTTTTGTAATGTAAACAATTAAATTTACATTGACTACACCCAAATAGCTTACGAGATGTTCGTTCAGATCTTTAATTTGACAAAAGAGAACTTGATGGGTGCGATCGTCCAGTGCTGGAACAGTTTTGCGTTGATTATAATCTTCAATATTATTGGCGATGGGACTAACTTCTTGTAGATGTAAGCACGTCACACCCAAATAGAATGCCCATGCGGTTCAAACAAGTTCTTCAAGAGTCTATCGTATGTCGAACTCATCATTATGTTGGTGGTATAAATAAGTTCTAAAAACATTTTTACGAGCAGCGCAATTTTCGGTTCAAATCTGTTCGGTCCACATGCTCTTTGCGCATACGGTACATACAGTACAGTACTTGTAGTTAGTTATATTTCGTCTTTGAAACCTTTATAGTGTACCAGATTTTTTAAAAAATGAGCGCATGCGCAATTTTTTTTTTTAATCAATTAAGATTAGGGTAAATCCTGGATTAAATAAAACTGGATGAGTGGGTATTAAACAAATACATGTTCGATTTTTTTAAAATCTAAGATAAGAAGTAGATTGCTATTTGAAATCGGCTCTTATTTTCAATAATAAGGTTGCTGATAATATTCTCTGTCAAGGTGTGTACTGCATAGATTATTTTGACGCATTCTGTAGATTATTTACATGGTTTTACAAACTACAAGCTTAGTGCTAATTGGACAATGTTCTGCGCAATGCTACCAACCCAAAAACAATGAAGGACACGTGTTCTTCAAGCCTCAAGCAAGGATATTCTCTCGAATATTCCAGTGGGACTCAGTTAACCAATGTACTGTAAATTATTTTAGTTAATCCTTTGGGCTGGTAAATTTCTATTTGAACTTTTATTTATTAAAAACTTAAAAGGGGATTTAATTATACGTGTGTCGATGGCTTTATGCAGTACAGTGTACACCGTCCAATTGAGGCTATTGTACACGGCTTATTAAATTTTGATGTTTCATCCATTTCGTTTGGTGAACTTAATTTTGTATTTTTAATTTAGTGAACTTGGTTTAGTGAACGCTTTTCGTAAGTGCACTTAGATCGGTTAAAATATCAAAATACATGTATCAGGCAACGTTTTTGGTTAAAAATGCAAATAGAATTAGTAATGATTTTCCGTCGAATATTTCGCCATCATCCTCATCTTCTTCTTCCTCCTCCTCCTCGTGTATATTCATGTTTAGGGCAGAGTGGATTAAGGACATAAAAGCAGGGCTGGTTGTGTGCACCTCCAGCCTACTAATAAAAGTATATACTGTAGTGCGAGAGATGCGTGGCTGATGGAGGACATGCGAACGTCGCCATTAATTTATAATTTATTTTAGGCTAAAATCGATCCGAGTTTATTTATATATATATATTTGGCTATTGCGTCATTTTGGACGATGAATAAACGAGCTTTTAATATTTAGAAAAAAAAGTTGAAACGCGCAGGCGCTAATGATAATTCGCATATGACGTCATCCGATTTAATTCTTCCTTTCAAAAATAATGGAAGCAGCGTTGGGACTTTTCACTTGGAGAAAAGGGAAATAAAAAAGCGATTAAGTTACTTGTTTTAAACTTCAAAAGAGGAGAATATTTTATTTTTAAGCTTTAAATGAGAAGCGGAAATAAGTTTTTTTGATTTATTTTTTTTGTACCGTATTATAAATGATATTAAATTTTGTCAAACTAGATGAGTGTAATACTGTACCTAGGTTTAAATAAAACTAAATCACTGCGTCAAGACTGATCTTCATTATTTGTTGCCGCCAAAATTTTTTAATCTAGATTAAGCGACTAAATCTTGATTTTTAAAAGTTGTTAATGCCAAAATAACGCTTAAATTCCGTCAACCGAGTTAAAGTTCATTTGTCGGTCTCTACTTTTAAATTTTAATTTAATTTTGTTACCACGACATACATTTAGCAACACGGTATAGCCAACTGAGATTAGCCTAAAACGAAGATGTAATAATAATATTACTCGCTTTATCGCAATTTTATTCCTATTAAAAATATACTCGCGCGCAAAATCATAAATTCGCCAAAATGATGCTATAAGAAAGTGAGATGAGTATAAAAATGAGATGAGCGTGTGTGTATGTGTATGGCGAGGAAATATAAGCCGGGTATAGATATTAAAAATGTTAATCGGTGAGTATGAGCAGAGAGGGATAGGTGGGTTTTAATAGTGGGTGGGGCTTAAGACCGGGGATGGGGGGTGGGAAGGGAGTGAATTTGTGTCTTGTTTCGTGATGCTTCGCCTTCTAAAACATGTAAATAATGCTGTTGGATCAAGTCGAATACGATAGTCGACGTGCGATTGAATATTCCAATCGATTTTGAATCATAAATGACCGGGACCACGTGGAGAGGGGGGCTGCGGGGGGAGTTAAGAGGGGGAGATAGGGGGTAGGGATCGGCTTGGGTCTCTCTGCTGGGCTAAACGGTCGGAGGAGTTGATTGGCTGAGTCATCACGCACACTGTATACATATATAACACTTAGGTCACAATAGGATAATGTGTATTGGATGCGGGGGAGCCTGCTTTGAATGACGACGAGTCTTTTTAAGTATCCACCACCATCATATCCATCCGTATGGATCTCCTCCGAGTTCATCAACCTATAAAGTTCAATTCACAACTTCAGATTTTTTTTTTTAACATTTAAAATTAGCCTTTCGATTCTCATTGAAATTAGTTTAGCCCTCACGTACTGGTATATTTTAACCCGATTTATTAAAGCTTTTGTAGTATATAAGCAATTATTCTCAAGCTTTTAAGAGTTTGTTTGGACTTATTGCAGGGAAACCTATTGAAAGTAGTCTTGAAACGAGAATGGTTTTAAAATTAACGGGAATTAAAAGTTTTAATTTTCTAGCTAGACCTTGTTTTTTTATTTGAATTGTATTACCGGTACTAAAAAATTTAATCAAGTACATGTGCAGTGCACTGCATTTAGAATTCTATTCAATCGCCTTCAAATGTTGGCTCAAAACGTATGAACATGCATGAGACAAACTCGATGCAGCGCTTAGTGAACGGGTATAATGCTTGTATTGAGACTGAAGAAGGCTATTTTAAACACAAAATATGACAATTAAATGTTTAAAAAAAATGTTTATAAAGTAAAGTTTTTCCACGTGTTATTAAAATAAAAAAATTACTAAAAGGATTGAATACTATTTCATTTGGGTGCGTTTTTTTACGGATCCGGTCACACGGTCGTTTTTACCCTCATGTTAAACCATGTTGTTGCTACAATAAAAAAGAAACGGATGAGTTAAGATTTATTAAGTTTTTGATCTTGTTTTAAGAAGATGATGTACAGTACTTTAAATCTGGTTTGATAAAACTATTTTTTAAGCTCATTTCGTAATAAACAATACCGGTAATGCATTAATTTTTTGTCTAAACCAAATCTTTAAATTGAGAAAATTAAAGCGGGAGCGCAATATTAAGAGATTGTGTTTCTACGAACGAAATTGTGGGAGCAATATTAAGCTCTAGAACGAGTTTATATAATATCAATTTTAACTAAGAGGTTTGGTATCCACAACATGAATTCAGTCAAATCTTTTAATAAATAAGTTTAAAATAATAATAATAAAAAAAAAAGGAAAGTATTTGAGGTGTCTGCGAAATCTAGATTTTTAGATCCGATAGAAAAACTCAGTGATCTAGTTTTAGGTTTTAGTCACTGCCGTTGTTTGTTTTACCGTAGAGGTTAACCTATGTTGTTGCTACTAGATACAGGGATTAAAAGTTAAATATCTTCATAAATCTGTCTTAATATAAAATTTAGTGCGGTAACTTTTTTTCTTTTTTTTTCTTTGTTTTTGCTCACGCCTGCGCTTTCAGTTCAGGGTTTAATTGACTGCTATTTATGCTGAATGTAATGTTTTTGTTTTAAATATAAATGGAAGTT
This sequence comes from Polydesmus complanatus, assembly GCA_034692225.1. Taxonomy (NCBI): domain Eukaryota; kingdom Metazoa; phylum Arthropoda; class Diplopoda; order Polydesmida; family Polydesmidae; genus Polydesmus; species Polydesmus complanatus. The sequence goes on from JAQGAZ010000030.1 coordinate 94,799, forward strand.
GCGGTTAAATTTCCCTCAAAACTCGTTTTTTTTTTCCATCTCTTATCATAAAAATGTTCTAGCAATTGCATTTTCTTCAAAGAACGAAAATCATTTCCCGGTTGTGTTTTCAATTCTCCACTTTTTTGACTTTTAAAAAAAACCCGACCACGCCTACTGCGTCAGGTGTTTGAAATGGCGCGAAGCAATCAAGCCTTTCGCAATTTCCATTTAATTCACTTGTTAAATTAAGTTTTAATTAATTTTAAATTGAAATTGCTTTATTTATTTTTTTTTTGGCATCTACATTATCATTGTTATGAATAAGAATAATTATTGTATTGTATTCAAAAGTTTAGTTGTTCGGATGTCATTAATATAATAATACAGTAATAATGTTTGGCAAGTGCTAAATTGATTGTAATGGAAGTGTTGCTTAAGCCGATACCAGAACTTTGTTTTTCAGTTCCGTTTTAAGTTAATCGCATAGCAAAATAAGCGAAAGAATTTGCAAGCGTTTTCTTCTAGCAATAGCATTACTGTAATTTATTTATTCGTATTTGTGTTGATGTATTTAGACCAGTTGTTCGTGTTCTTTCCCGAGGAACCAAAGATTGGCATCAAAACGATCAAGACGTATTGCCAGAGGATGCAGGAGGAAACCATCTCCAAAGCCATCATCGTGGTGCAACAAGGAATGACTCCTTCTGCTAAACAGGTACCGAACCTAAGATAATTTTACATTGTGAGGTTATGGACCAAGTACAGTAATTAAATCGGCTATATAGGTTATTCTTAAGATTAATACGAGGCGAGAACCATACCAAAATTGTGGACTTTACGAACGCGTTGTTTTATTTGTGCGCTTTGATATCTTGATGACGTCTTAATTATGTGACGTCTGAACTTCAAGACAAAAATTAGACAATACATTTGCGTATGCTCGTTTCATTTAATAATGGCAACCGAACGCCTATACATGTGCAGTACATAATAATTAGGAACAAATCTTAAGGTTGGCCAGCTAATGCTGAGTCGCGGTTGATTGACGTCACTTCGTTTCTGGGACGATCAGCGCGTCCTAACGCAAACTTCCAAACCTCAACTACCCGAACTTTAAATTATCCAACCGAACCTAAACAGTAACTAAGCCAACCTCGGTGACCCATATTTAAACGGCAGATGTGACGTGAGACATTTTTTCTAATTACCAGTCAGAATGATAAATGAAGATATTTTTTATCATTTCAGCTAATCTCTCTTGCCCGTATAAATTGTTTATAATTAACTTTAATGTTAATAGCACGTACGTTCAATATTAATCCATCAATTGAATTGGTTTAGTCGCTGATCGATATGGCTCCGAAATATATTTTGGAACAGTTTTTGGAATCGGAACTGTTGGTGAACATTACCGAACACGAGGTTTATTTATTAAATTTGCTCTGTTTAGAAATTGTAATTTAATTTTTTTTTTATTGTTGTTGATATAATGTTTAAAGTTGGTTCCTGAACACGTAGTGATGACGCCGGAAGACAAACAAGAGTTATTATCCCGATAGTATCCTTTCAATTGAAATTTTTTTTTTTTTTAAAAATTAACAAATTATTATTATTACTTCCAATAATTAATGATAATTAATTTGAAAAAATTTGTTTATGAATATTTTCTTAAATGTTGTTCTAAAGTAAACTGAAGGAAAGTCAGCTGATGAGAATTCAATCGGGTGATCCAGTTGCTCGATATTACGGATTAAAAAGAGGACAGGTAATTTTTTTTTATTTTTTTATTATTATTATCTGACTATTTTATTAGTACTATATTTATAAAAATGTAGGTAAACCTAATAATAAAAATTCTGCTTCATATAAGGTGCGTTCAAAAAGTTGCAGTGCGGTTATATTAGAACTGAACTATTGCTTTTTGAACGCATTGTATTTCGTTGCCACCGGAGTTATAAATCTAGTTTAAACCACTTCATCTTCAAATTATAAAAGTTTTAAGCGCAACCAAAACTATTTTAACTGAGATTTTCTTAAAACGAGATTTGGTAAAATCAATTTATTTTATTGCCACCTTATTAAATTTATAACCTTAGTTTAACCCGCTTTCATCTTCAATAATTATTATTAAAATTTTAGGTGCAACCAAAGAAGTTTTTACTGAGAGTCGGATTAAATTTTCGAACGAGATTTAGGCCTTGTTTTTCATAAAAGTTTTTTTTTTTCTTAATCTTGTTTCTATGGTAGCAATAACATAGATTATTCACTGGGTTTAATTGTAAAAAATGGGTGCGCATGGCTAATTTTATTTATTTATTTTTTGGGTGAATTTAAACCAGCTTCAATTTCTTGTATTTTTGTGGTAGTAACAACATAGTTATTGCCATAAACAAACTGATAATTATACTGTAGTTAAAACAAGGATTTCCAATCAAATTACAATAGATGTTTGGGTGGCAACGAAATAACGAATAATTATTATTCTTGGGATTTATCAACATTTTTGTTTCCTTGAATGAAAATCAATCACAATGGATTTCTTATTTATTTTATTTTATTTGGGGTTAATACTACTCGGGAGTAATAATGTTGATTTCCTATTCCGTTTATTTATTTTATTTTTCTCTTTTTTTTTCTCCTAAGTTATTATTCAGCGCATATTTTGTATTTTGTAGTGAGGCTTAATGTGTGTTTGCGATCTATAATATTCATTACTATTCATCTCTTTCCACCATCTCCTCACATTCCATCGATTTTTTTACCACTCTCTCTCTCTCTCCACCACTCACTCTTTCAACTCTCTTTTCTTTATACTGTACTTTTCTTTACTCTTGTGTACGTATTTTCATGTACATTTCGCATTCTCCTCTTCAAAAAAAAAAAGTGTCTTAGTTTTGAATGCAATTTCGGATGATAATGTAGTCAGATGCTTTTTTTTTTCTTATTACTGTATTATTATTTTTTAATGACGAGAAAGAGTTTTGTTTTATGGATTGGAATTTGTGTAATTTTGGAATGAACTCTGTGGCGTTAAAAAGTTGATTATGACACACTCGAGTTTAAATCACATTTTAGCTTCGTCGTTGGTTTTTGTATACGAAAATGTTGTTGTTTTTATTTTTTTAATGTTGACCTACTAAACTTTTTTATTTTATTTATTTAACATTGTACGTGTGTGTGTGAAAGGATTTTTTTTGAATGATTAATTTTGGTTTAATTAATTTAATTTTTTTTTTTTTTGGTTTTGTGTTTGACTTAGGTGGTGAAAATCATTCGTGCGAGTGAAACGGCTGGTCGTTACATATCTTATCGCTTGGTCGTGTGACTTCAAACCTTATGCAGTACAGTATTGTCTATTGTGAGTAGCGAAACTGTCACTTTTTTCCCCTCTTTTATTTAATTAAATCGTAATAATTTTTTAAAAAATGTTTGAAGTTTTTCCATTCATTTGTATCCTTAAGTGTTGATGTCTTTTCTGTACATTTAATTTTTATTTAAAATCTTAAGAATTTTTATTTTTTTGATTGTTTTCTCTACATTTTTTTTTATTTAATAATTCAGTAATTTATTTAATTTCAATGCGAAAGTTTTGGTTCGACTTATTGTTTCGTATCATTTTTTTCAATTAAATTTTATTTCACTCGGGTTAATTTTTTTAAATTTTTTTCTTTTTATTTTTTTCGTTACCGTTGTTTTTATTATTACCTTTAAAGGGAAATTTTCAGTCGATTTTTTTTTTTTTTTCGTTTTTAATTTAAATTAATTATTTTTTTTTATTTTTTGTTTTTATTATTATTAATTGAATTGAATTACTGTATTATTATTTTGTGAATTTCGCAATTTTAAATGGGGAAAAATATTTTTGGTTTTTAATTTCGTGTAATTGGATTAATAATATCTACAGTAGGAATTTGATAAAAAAAAAAAAAGAATTCATATCTTGTCTTTCGAATTTCAATACCATTGTTTTTTCCCTGCAGATAGTATTATGCGATTGTGCAAATTCTATTCCAACCAAAAGATACTGTAGATAATTATTACCCCTACTAGGACTAACATTTTTAACTTTAAAATTTAAATATTAACGCGCTATTATTTTATTTAATGAAATTAGTAAGAATATCATATTTTACCACATTTTCCAATTATTCGACTTCTATTGTTTAAAAATATTTTGTTGTCAGCAGAAAAATGTAAAACTAGATCAATAATAGTGAACGAGTTTAAAGTTTTTGGTTTTTCTATTAAAAGGGATTTTATTGAACGAAGTTAAATTTGTACAAAATCTACACTAAAATTAATTAAACCATGTTAACACTAATTACATTGAAATCAATTTACAAGACACTAAATTCAATTTACGGGAACGAGGTCAGTTTTACTGAAGAGATCGAAGTTCCATAAACAAGATTAAAGATCTTTTTTAGAATAAGAATTGAAAAGTATGAATTAATTGACGAAGGTCTAAAAGCAAATGTAGGAAAGTTCAATAATTTCATTATTTTTAATCCATTGTGTTAAACCTTTTTTTAATGGATTAAAAAGCCAGTTTAAGAGTTGCAGTAAGGATATGTTTTTGATCATTATTTTGAAGAGTTTTTAAACTTGAAACTAAAAAAAGTTTTTGTTTGGATTTGAACTTAAAAGCGGAAGAAGTTAACGACCAAAAAAAAAAAAAAAAAGACGAGGGCTTCAGGCTAGACCGGAAGTTTAAAATGTTTTTTTTTTGTTTCATAGAGAAAGATAGAAGTTAATATGTGGGAAATGAAATGGCGAGAGAAGCTTTCATCCATTAAAATTAGATTTATTTTTGCAATAGTGATTACGTAGTTATTTATTTTTTATTGATCACAACTTTGTTCCTAGTTTGATAGATTCAAAATATTTATACCAGTACATGTATTGTTTTTAGTATTCTAATCCAAATATTTACATTATTTTTAAGTACATTTGAATCAAAATACTTTTTATTTAGTTGTAATAGTTACATACATTTATTTCAAATATCGTATTATTTTACAAATTAAAACTTGGAAAAACTGCAGGTTATTTTAAATTTATATTCTCTAAACATCTTTATATTTAATTGTAACTTTTACTTTAAAAAAAAACCTTTACCGGTACATACATATATTTTAACATAATGATTTGCATTGAAAGAATTTTATCACGATCATCATTTGAAGGGCGCTCAGTTCCAAAGTAGTTTAAGTCCACAAATTATACTTTTAAGGTAATCAACGTTAAAGTTGGTTAATTAATAATTTTAATTATTGTAAAAAGCGAAAGTGCAGCACTCTACAAAATGCGTGTTTTAACAGTGAGATCATCATCTCATTGAAAAAAAAGGACTTGATCACTTTGGAACAGAGGGCCTAATTTGCTAATCAGTTGAAACATTTTTTCAACAATATAGCGTTTAAATGAAATGATAAGGGTAATTGTGATGTAAAGGTTTAAGTAGAATATTATTCAAATTTTCATGTTTTGAAGTATTTTTAATTGAATAATTCTTATTTTACGGTACTTTTCATAATAAAAGAAGATTTAATAGTTATTCTCCCCCATATTAATATTTCTCACATTTTGAATAAATGTAATTTCAGTGGAAAGAATGTTCTTAGAAAAACAATGACCAAAAAAGAATTTTATTTTGTGACCTCCAAATCCACATTTATCTTTAAATAAAAGCTTTTACTGTATTTAGTAAAACCGCTTTCTATTATTTTAGAATAAGATCAATACATGTACTTAAACCAATCTTTTTTTAAGTTTATTTAACAAGCACGTTAGATCACTGCAATCGGTGTTAAACTAGATTTAAATACATTTTAATCAGATCTGTTCTGCTGACAATCAAAATAATAATTTATTGTTATTGGTTTTTTTTGTGTGTGTGTCAAATACAGTATATAAAATCGTATGCAAATGAACGGTCACCGAAAATGGTGGACCGAAAAAGGTATTATTCTCTGTACACAGTACATGTACTTGTACCTCGATTGACCAAGATACATAGATTGCATGTTTTGTACTACGAATTTTTTTAATGCAACGAAATTTTCGATACAACGAATTTCTCAATTCAACGAAATTATAAGTAGTCAGTACAACGAATTTGTATGCACAGCAAAATTCTCAGTACATGCAGGCTACTGTACAAACAATTTCTGAGTCAATGAAGTTCTCAGTACAGCGAATTTTCTAGTTTTATGAAATTCTTAGTACGGCGCATTTCTCAGTGAAACGAAACTGATTAAAATATTATGCCACGATAAAAAGTTTCAGTACAGTACAGCGAATTTTTAAGTTTTATGAAATTGTCAATACAGTACATGTATAAGGAATTCCTGAGTGCAGCGAAACTTCTTGTATAACAAAATACCCAGCGAAATGACGCCCATATTACGTCCCTCTCCCTTCTTCCTCCTCCCTCCCTATATGAAATAAATGAAAGTTGAATTTGATATTTAAATCAATATTATTATTATTTTCTTAGTGTAATAGAGAGTATAATATGGTATAGCAGGAGTCGTCGCATATCCCGCTGCTTAAAAATGAAAGAAAAAAAAAGGCTATAGAAAATTCCAGGGACAACGTCATCCGTACCGGAACCGGTTTCACTGTTTATCAACAAAAACTGTGAATACAGCCGAATCATAATAATAATGGAACGTGTACCGTATTTGTATGCCCACATTCCAACGCCTTACAAAATTTTTTTTTTTTTTACTTTTTCCTGTTATTATTATTTTGGGTTGTGGAAAGAGAGAGAAATATATTATTATGGCTGCTTGTGTACCGCTGCCTGCCTATCTACCACTACTACTACACTCTTCTTCCATTTCTATCGATTGTTTCTACCCTTAAAAATATACGCCTGGTCCTTTACTACTCAACGTCATTCCTTCTCCTCTCTCTCTGTGTGTGTGTAATATATTGGTAATGATATAAAAGAGAAAACTAATAGAATACGCTATACTAACGACTGGGTATATAAGTTTATGAGAAACCCTCACACGCGCCGGCGTTTCTTGGCCGAAATCAACCTGCTGTTTGGTATAGGTGGAGTGCGACAGGTTAAGAGCAGCTGTAACGCCGTAGCAGCAGCAGCTATTATCCATTCGCCATTTCACGAGCTTCACCTTTACATGTGAATGGCACTTTGCTCGCAGCATAAACACACAATATAGCCTTACGGGACAAATAATATGCTGATTTTGGGGCCCTCAACATAAACACCCTCAAATCGTAGGGTGTCATCAAAATCATTTGCATTTATTTATTTTTTTAAAAATACAGTACTGTAGTACTTTTGGGGGAAATAAAAGTTGGTGGAAAAAAATTAATCGATTTTAATATTTTATTAAATTCAGAAATAATTTCATTATAACTGTTATCCAAGTTATCGTTAAAAAATATTATTAATTTGTGGGAACACTTGAAAAATGTTAATCTTCAAATTCAATAGCAACAAATAAAAAATATTTATTAAATTGTAAATGTTTACGAATGTGTAGGTTGGATGTGATAGGCTAGGAAAAGTTAAAAAGTGAAAGCGGTAATGTAAACGCACCAATCAGGTGCGAGTATACATCGTGACGTATGCGCTATCGGTAAAATAACATTGCAATAATAAAAAGAGAGGTCACACGCAGAAATAAATAATTAAAAGTGCAAGGTCCACCAATATAAAATAAAATTCATTTACATGTATTTAGTTTTTTATGGAACAAAAGTGCTTTTAAAAAAACATTAATTTTGCTGTATTTTGAGCACTAAGCTATTTAATTATTCCCCAAGGTTTTCTATTATAATATGCCATGTACATACAAAAATTTCTTATTACATCTTCATATTTCCTCTATTTTAAACCCACTCCGAACAGCATTATTGTTTAAAATTTCAGTACATATCAATGAGATGCGTGAATGTTTAATATTACTTTAAAAAAAAAAACTAATAATAAAAAAAAACAAAACAAGAAGAATGTTTTTGTAAAATGATAATTTAATACTGTACATAGGAATAAGATTTTGTAAGCACCGTGTAGTTTGTTATCCGGCCCCGCAACGAGCATGCGTGACGTAGGGTAATGAGAAGGGAATGCGGGCAGCGCATGCGTAGACGAGTCTAATAATGGTCGGCGCATAGTGACAGGAGGGCGAAAAGGGAGGTGAGGCATTGGAGTGAGTACAGTAGTGTTTGTGTGTAAGAGAGAGCGGCTCGTCAATTGCGAATCAGATGTTGAAGAAATGGCGACGACGAAAAGACTATGTTGTTCTAGGGTTGGGTCTTTGTTACCCGAAAACAGCGGTCGATTTCTAGGCAACGATCCGTTTCATTTGGGAATGCGTTTTCCCGAATCCCTTTTGGATATATGCGCGAAAGTGGTGGCCCAACATGTGGCTTTTCAACGCATCGAGGAGCGATACGAGCGTATACCCGAACCCGTGCAGCGGCGAATCATATATTGGTCATTTCCACGCAACGAAAGGGATATATGCATGTACTCGTCCTTATCCAAAGTCACCAATAATTGTAATACGGACTATCAAAATCTTCCTTTTCACAAAGGACTACGCCTATTGGATAGTGGTTGTGTAGAAAACGTCTTACAAGTGGGTAAGTGACACAAAAAAAAATTATCCGAAATAAATAAATAAATAAATAAAAAAAAAAATTTTACGGAGAGAGATTCTTCTCCCACTCGTAAATTACCTCTACTATGTACAGTGTTGTCTACTCGCCTATGGATTATTACTCTTCGATCGGAGATTTTTTTTTAAATGATTTTCATGTATACTACGAGAAAAAGAATTATTGAAAAATAAGTGCGTGTTTTTACGACGTTTCGAAATCAATATTTTATTATCTTCTTTCTTTCCTCACATAAAATAATTTTGGATTCGGCGTAATGATAATAATAACGCGAAAGCTGTGAATGACGTATCTGACAACATTGCATGGGGAGTGTATGCGTAGCCCGTATAGGGGGAACAATCTCACGTTCTTCTTCGCTCGTTCGCCTCTAGCTTATTAAATAGAAAGAAAAAAATATATATATTATATTAAATAGAAGAAAAAAGAACGACAAAAAAAAAAAAAAAAAATTGAAGAACGAGCCTGCCGCACACATGACGGGAATATGTGAAAACGCGTCGGCCGTCTACCAACCAGAGCTTTTCTGCGGCTGAAAAAAAAAAATTAAGGCTTATTCTCTCCTCTCCCATCATTAATATTATAATATGGCGTAGGCAAAGCTCGTGTGTAATTGACGTGGAGGGATAAATTAAAATCTTTTTCCCTTTACAAAATAATAATAATGAGTCGACATCCCTCGGCTGAAATAAACGACGTGTATTATGCAAAAATGGTTTGTTCTTACGTAAAAAGAAATAGAGTATTGCGAAAGCTACCGTCAAATTTTTACTTCAAAAAATTAAAAAGAGTTATTTATTTCAAAGAATTGTATACAAAGGCTGGAGGTAGAGGAGGGGGGGGGGGGGGGGGGAGAGTTATAAATATTAATTAATTAATTTTATTTATTTATTTAAGCCTTGAACCAATGGCTGAATTAATTGTTCTTATCGATTTGTTTTTATTTACGCACGTGCGTCAGAATTCTGCTTATTATTAGAGGTCACCGAATCGGAATGTAATGTATTCGAACGTGTTCTATTCAACGAACGTTTTTTTTTTTTACAATACATGTACCGTATAATTATAACCAAAAAAAAAAAAAGACATGTATATTTTTATTTAACGTATTATTTAGAAAATAAAACGAAGGGAGAGCGAAAGAATTTCTTCTTCTCTCCAGCGCCAATTCGATCTGTCAAAAGCAAAAAAAAATCGAAGTAAAATGTTGACGCCGCTACCTCTCGTTGCGACTACGGCTTCAATTATTATTAAGCCTAACTTTGCCTACTCCGCGTTTTTTATTATTGACTCGGCCGCGCTCGCTACACTCAACTCCCGCTGCTGCTTGATGTAGGCTTAATTTTGCGCCTATCGTACTAAGCCACTCCGCGTTTTTTATGATTGGCTCGGCCGCGTTTCGTTGCACTCATCGCCGCCTGCTTTTGCTCCAGCTAGGCCTAACTTTTTTTTAATTATTTTTTTTCCTTCTCGCTCGGCTGCTTCGCCGCGGCCCTTGCTCGTTCCTCCAGCCGCATATCAATGAATTTTTTTCCCCCTTTCCCTCGTCGAGTGGGAGAGAGGAACGTAAACCCCAACAACGGTAGAGATAGGCGGATTTTGACGTTAAAATATTTTTGACAATATGTATTCCTACCATATAGGTTGCTGTAGGTTGTTGTTTTTTATGATGATGGGTGCTCGGCCTAATAATAATGCATTTATGTGCGTGTACTTTTTTTTTCTTTTTTTTTTAAATATTTTATCACCGTGGCTTGGTGGATGCCGCTGCTGCTCTTGCATAGGCGGCTTATTTTCATTTTTTTTTATTATTGTTATTACATGTACTGTTATTATTTCGAAGGAGAATGAGTTATGTATGGTGTAAAAAAGTGAATTTAATCGATAGATTTTTTTTTTGTATTTGGGGGGGAAAACACAGCGTTTTTCTGAGGAATTAATGCGCGGAATAATTTAGTTTTTAATCCCGGTAAATGTTGGTTTTAACTGATCTGTAAATATTAATTGTTCTACTATTATAATATCATATGGGAATTGATAAAATAAGTGTTATTACTAACGAATGACGTTAATTTTTTTCTTCTTCGAAATTGATTATTGCGAAAAAAAAAAAATGTGTTCGAAATATTTTGAATTGATTTCGATTTATCGATGTTATTTATTTTTTTGGGATTTTAGCGAGTGAGCGGATTATGCAATGCTATTTACCGGCGTTTTTGCCTACATCTAGCTAATCAAATTATTGACGTAAAATGTTTTATTTTTGCGTTATTAATTGTGGGATTTTTATTGCGGGGGAGAAATAATTACGGTCATGGAAAACGCTGAACAAATTCTGCTCTAATTATTTTTTTTTTTAAATGATATTGTTTATCAATGATACTGTATGCTATATTTCTAATCGAACTTAGAAAAGAAAAAAAAAGTATTTATTTTTAGTTTTTTCCCCTATTAGGAAATGCGTTATTTTAAATCCCTTTTTAAATTGGAATTTGTGTTATATTTAGATTGATCTAGTTTTAATTCAATTTTTTTTTCTCTTTGGTTTTCTATTGATCTCAGTTTGAGTATTACAATGTAATTAATCGAATTTATTTTTAAACCTTGCATTTAAGTTTTATTCTTGAACTAATATGGAAGTTGTTCTTTTTTTTTAAACTTAAAATTTAATTTCGTTTTAGTTGAACAAAAAATTACTTGATTTGTTGTTACCTAAACATTTAAATTAAAATTACATGGCTTGATCTAGTTTTAAGAAATGTAAGTGATGTGGGACATTTTGTTGCATTTTGATCATAATGACGCAAAAATATGCGCATTTTTTTTTAAAAAATAAAACTGGATTTAAGGATATAAATCTTGAAATTTTAGAAAAAACGAGATTTTTACTAAATCTTAACGAAAATTTTAATTCGTTTAGCTAACACAGTCTCTTTTAGCCATCAGCAAATTAATCACGATGTAGTAGTTCAAACCGGATTAATAAATCCGGTTTTATTAAATCTTGTTTAACGAGTTTTGAAAACACCCACAATTTAGTTTTTTAAATCTCGATTAAGAAAATTATGTAGTGGCCACGAAATCTATTATGTCATTATTTTAGAAGAAAAAAAAAAGAGAGAAAAAAAAAAATGTTGACAGGAAGTTGTTTCGAATTTGGTTACAGGAAATATTAAATGTTACCTTTGTCCAGAAGGAGAAGAAGAAAAAAACATCTGAATTTTCATTTAATTTTCTTATTTAAAAAAAAAAAAGTGAAATGAATCGAATCTCCTGCTCAATTTTAATCAATTAATATTAGAGAAGTTTTAATATTTTTTTATTCTGTGTTTATGATTCGATCACTCCTACTGTACAGTATTATAATTATTATGTGAATGGGTTGGAAAACGGGGAATAAATATTTTAATGTCGAGAGAGAGAGAGGGATAGGGAAGGAGTTGTTGCGAGAGGTCGTTGACGGCGACCATCATAGGTGGCGCTGTTGCTACTGCTGTCTCAGTTGCTTAGCAACCAGATAAAGATGGAGGATTAATGGGATATATAGATTCGGACGTTTTTTTCCCCCCCTTCTTTTCTTTATATTATTTTGTTTTTGGGGCTCAATTTCGATGTTTTTTTTCTTCCTACCTACATTACTTCTTCCCTATGTGTGCTCCGCCTATCGGGAAGCCTAGTAAATCGTTAGACAACGCTGTCTCTCGCTCTCCTTTGAAGCTGGTGTATGGGAAGCATTGGGGAATAGTAGGTGATTGCTCAGGGGAGAGAGAAAGAACATTACCTGAAGAAAAGAAAAAAAAAAAGGAAAGGGAGTTGGGGGATGTGAGGGAGGGCGGGGAGAGAAAATGAGTGTACCGTAGATTATGAGTATAGAAATGCGTAGAAAAAGCCCTGGGCTTTTCCTTACACAACCCGGCACAGGTATTTTCCCCCTCACCTCCTCCTTCTATCCCTCTTTCAGACTATTTAGTCTCCTTAACATTTACACGTGAAATATATTTTAGGATATATATTTTTTTGTTATAGCCTACATGTACATTTTTTTTTTTTTGGTTGTTGTGTCTAATTCTTTATTTACGATGTCTATTTTTTTTTTCAATCTGTAGAAAAAATTCACAGTGAAATGTCGTTATAACGAACTTTTTTCTCCTACTTTTTGTTGTAATGATTTTTTTTATAAGTACGTGTATACTGTACATAAATATTTAATCGATCTATTTTATGTTCAAAATACAGTAGAAGGTTTGCTGATCACTTCTTATGACGTATAATTTTAATGACGTCATAAGCATAGGGAGCATAATTATTAGCAAACTCTCAATATCCTCAACTCGCGTTGTTCGCCTTTCTCTTTTGCTGCATCAATTATTGTACTACTGTACATGTACTTGATCAAATTTCTTTCATGCTTGCATACGGCAACGTGACGTCAATTTTTAACTGCTGCAGCGCAGAAATAGTATAAAATTTTTTTTACTGTTATAGTTTGTATTAAAGTAGTTCTAGCCTGTTAAGAATTAGGTGCATAGAAATTGTCGTTTTAACAATGAAGAAACGGAATAGTTTTATCAAAATATTTTGCGATAATTTGTAATCGAATTGTTTGTTATTATTTTCCTGGAAAGAAACACGAATTTGAGTATTTTTGCGACGAAGTTGATCAGAGGGCAGGCGTTTTTAGGTTTCATTTTTATGAAATTTCGTTACAAATTGTTCCGAAAGTGTCGTAATAACGGAACTGAGAAGGGAAGTGGTTGGTTTTTTTTTTTTTCTTCGTTGTAATGAAATGTTATATTAATGTTTTTTAAATACTGGTATATTTTTACGATATTGTGTATGTGTGTTTTGTGGAGAGAAAAGCGACTGAAACTATCGTTATAATGAAGTTGATTGGAAGAGAGGGGGGGGGGGACATATTTTTGGTTCGTTGTAATATAATTTTGTTATATCGAAACAATTTTTTTTGTTGTTGTTTTGTGTTCTATCCTGGAGAAAAAAAAAACCGAGCGAAATATCGTTCTAACGAAATGAAAGAGGAAGGAAAAATGTTGATTGGGGGGGGGGGAAATGGATGGAAGAAAATTTTATAGGGAAAGCTTGTCTCGCAAATGTTGGAATATGCGTGAATATGGTAGGATAAAAACTTTGTTGTAACGACTTTTTGGTGTGCTGTATTATTTTCCAACTCCGCGTCGTTAATTTCATCGATAAAAGATGGATTTAGTGTGCGGGAGGAGAGAAGGGAAGCGACGGCTTAAGGAATTTTTGGCCTCGGGGATGCTTTTTCATGCCGTCCTCTTCCATCACCTCTCCCGCATCCACACTCCTTCTCATCCAATACGCAACCCCCATATTCCACCAACACCCATTACATTTTTCGAATGCTAATTCTTATTGTTCCAAGATTTCAATTGAGGAAATAGATACAACCAATTTTAATATATAATATATTTTTTTTTAGCATGCGAATAGTCGCTAATTTGCTTCTTTTTTCCCCCCCTCTGTATTGGTTTTCATAAATCTTAAGTTAGCTTAGGTGTGTTATATTCTGGTGGGATGAAGCTTCGTTTTAACCTCATTTTCTAATAGTTTTATATTTATTTTTTAAGTGCATTTGTGTAGGTGAAATATGAACGAGAGAGAGCGAGAGGGCGTTGCGGTTTAGTGAAGGCGGGGGCGGGGCTAGTACGTGAGTTGAACCACAACCAAATCTCGCTGCACAGGATCTATCTAGTTTGATTTTAACCCTCGTTTTACGTCGAATTTCAGTTTGTGTGGTAAAAAAAAAGCGTTGGGAAAATTCATATTACTGCTTCCAGAAAATGGATTAGAATAATGGGTGAAAGGAAAAACAAGGGCAATTTAAAGACCTGCTCATGCGCACATTTAAAGAAAAAAAAATTTTTTTTATAGGTTTAGGGAAATTTAATCTCGTTTAATTAAACTTTTTTTAATGTTCCTAGCAAAAAATTTTAAATCAAGATTAATTATTGGCTAAATGAAGGTGTAAAAAAAAGGTAGATCTGCGCAAGCGCACATTTATTTTTGTCTTTTATTCAATTTTTTCTTCGTTGAATCTCGTTCCACTAAATCCAGATAAATCTATATGAACGAAATCCGATTCAGTTTGTTAAATCTTAGTGATTAATCTACGTTGCAACCTAAAAATGGATTTAATGAAGATTATAAAAATTTATTACAAATGAATTTGTAGGTCCGCGCATGCGCATACATCTTTTTTTTTTTTTTTATTTTTTTTTAAAGGTATGATTTTGTTGTAGGAAAGAAAGTTTTACTTAATCTTGTTTGATGAAAATTGAATCTCTCGTTGTTTGTTCGCCTCGCAAATTGTTTCAATCAACATTAATCTAGATTAAGAAAATGCAAGGAAATCTTAATTGTATATGGAGGCGTTGATCATTTATTAGCTCTCCGGCCCTTAATGCTATTTGCTATTCTTCTCATATAACACAATGTTGGAGGAGGAGAGAGAGAGAGGGAGAAGATGGATTGAAGGGAATGCGATTCGGTTGCTATGGCAGCAGCGTATAATTAGCATAAATATGCTTGTCCAAGTGTGCTTTACTCTACACTCGCTATACGCTGCTGCTGCTGCTGCACCACTGTTTACATGCTTACTATAAATGGAATTATTCAATGCAAATCTCATTTGCTCTTTCGTACTTGCAACCAACGGCAGTGCGCATGCGCCGGAGAGATCATAAATTTATGAACAGCCATTTTATCTCTCTTCGTTGAAGAAAGGATTTTTTTGCACGTGTGATGAGGTCATCTTGCGTGCGGGAGAGTTAAAATGTCACCATTTGGCGCACATTTGACTTGGGTTTTTTTTCCCCCTCTCAGTGCGCATGCGCTTTCGGAGGGGAGAAAATATGGTTGGAATCGGAGAGTAAAAAAATGATGGTAGACTATAATAAAGAGCCGATTTGCGCAACGCTTTTTCCCCCCGCCAACGTTTCAATGCTAGAGGGATTTGTTAACTAGATTAAATCTTGATTTAAAGTTTTGCTCGTAGTTTTTTTTTTTTTTTTACTAAATGAGATTAAAGTTCTAATCGAGCAAGATTTATTAAAATGCGTTTTATAAAGCTGGATTAATGATTTTTTTTTTTTGGTGGCGACGGCGTAGTTTTAAGTGAGCTGAGGAGAGCGCAAAAACGAAGATTAAAATTAATGAAACTTAGGTGATTGACTGATTGGGTAGCAACGGATGAGAGGAGTGTGTTTAACCTTGAAATTACATTAAATTTTAATAGCGTTTTTCATTCGTCGCTCTATAATTTTATTTATTTATATAAACTGGTTTAAATTTTTACATGTTGTTGCATGAAAAAACTTGATCTTAGTTCCAGAAAATTTAATCTCGTTTAGTCGCAAACAGGTTTCTTTTTGTCGCTTGCGAAAACGAGTTTAAAGGAATATTAAAAAAATTACATTTCAAAATTTAGTTAATCTAGTTTTAATTTAAGCTTCGCTTTTAAATTAATCTGAATTTTATTACATAATAATTCCCAATATACTGTATCTTTTTTTTTTCTTTTACGTTAATCTCAGTTTTGTTAAAACGATGCGAATGATAGTGCTCTTTTTATTGTTTGCATAAAGAAAGGGGGGAGAAAATTGTTTCTGCGCATGCGTACCTATTTTATTTAAAGCTCGATTTAAGTTTTTGCTGTCGTAATTTTTAAACGGAGATTAAAGTGTGTTGAACTAGTTTAAAAAGCGGCGTGGAAAGGGAAAAGCGTGTGCATTTTGGTAGACGTGTGTGTTTTGTTTACATTCCAGAGACGGCTTACGTCATCGCATACGCCGCTGCCTGCTCTAGTCTATCGCCTTTAAACGAGGCGTTACTTTAAGAGAGCGGGGAGGGAGGGAGGGCGAGGAGGTGTTCGTCTTTAAATAGCTTTCTCCCTGCCGTAGACTGCTTCTCGGAAGCAACGCTCGTCTTTAATACTCTACCGCCACTACGCTACTACTATACATAGAATAGAAAGAGAGAATGAGCGAGAGGGAAAGAGAGAGAGAGAGGGTGAGAGAGGCTGGCGCGTCCTTTATAAGTCTACTGCCCCATTTAAAGAGAGATAGAACAGCTAAGTACGTGACCTAATTGAACGCCGGCAACACAGCTGATACGCAACCCAACCCCCGCGCTTTAACCAGCACCACCTACACCATGTGCTACTCATCTCTTAATCTAGATTAACTGGCTTTCTCCGGATTTAAAGCATTTTGCTAAAACGAAACCTGATGGTTTTTTTTTTTTTTTTTGAACAAGATTTGTTTATTTGGTTATCGGTCGATTGCGACTGCTCCTAATACTCAGTTTCAGATTCATTTATTATGGAAACTTTTAAGTTTTTAAATTATGTATGCGCATGCGTGGTAGGAATAAATTTGTGTTTTTTAATCTATTCTCTTTAAAACCTTTTATTATTATTATTTTTTTTTTAAATTTATTTTCGGTACTGGTCTGTTTGGTGGCAGCCACGCATGTTATCTAAATGAATCGCTATTCGATGATCGTATTCTTGATAATCGATTAGTTTCTAAATTAATATAAATTTTTATATGTGATTCGATGTTTTCGATACTATTGATATTTTTGGAGTTTACGTGTGGCTGTCACCAAACAAAACAGTATCTAATTTTCTTGTGATTTTTCGTAATGTTGGTGTAAAACGAGGATTAAATAAAACTAGATCCGTAGGTATCTATTTGGATATTATTAATTAGCTAATCTTTTTTTTTTTTTTAAAAGGGTTTTAAACGCTGTTTTAAGGGATTTTTCATTTATTATAAGGCGCTTAAAAATTCTCCCTTAAGCGTTTTCTTACGGGACACTCATGCTTCGTTCGATTCCACTTGTTTTTATTAAGAGTACCGCTCTTAAAGTAAAATGTTTCTAATTCTAAGTAAAATGTGTGCAAGGTGTATTCCTCCAATTACAGCCGAGCTCGGTTATAACGACGTCGAAGGGACCGAGCATACTATGACGCTAAATTTGATTCAATATTGCTACCTTGTAATAAAAAAATGGTGTTTTGGAGTTTTTGACGCTATAGCCGTGTGGTTAACCCAAGAACAAGAGTTTTTCATAAAAGGAAGAAATAATAAATGTGATTGCCGCGGGACTCATAAAATATGTCGTTATACGATCCGAAATGACGTTACAACCAAGTTCTAGGGTATTTGAGCTTAATCTTTACTGCGGTGGCGACAACATGGGTTAGTTTTGAACAGATTGAACTCGTTTAAAAGCGCCAATACAAAATTCAATGCCAGACAATTTGTATGAATTGGACGTAGAGGAGGAGGGTGAGGAGTGGTGGGCGTTGATGTGGGGGCGGAGCTGGAGAGTGGTGTATTATTACGAGCGTATTATTATAGTAATGATAATGAGTGATTTATTTGTTATGTGAGTTGTTGTGTCGAAACATAATTTTTTAAGTGTATGTTAAGTTAAACGATGAATAATACTGTATAGGATTTTTTTTAATTTTATTTTTGGAAGTAAACTCCGCTTCTCATTTGAATAACAAATTTTGACCCGAATGTTTTTTTTATGCAAACGTTAATTAATATTTTGGGTTAAGTGCATGTACTAATAATTATTATTAATTATTGTTTTTTAAAAAAGCAAAAAAACAAAAACAAGCCTCTATTTGAAGACCACTTTTAGTCTCGAAATAGTGTTTGAAATCATCCGTATCTCCTTCGTGTACACCGCCATTTTGTCCACCATTTTGAATAATAAGTGTTTCGTTCTAATAAATCCTTCGACTTTTTTCTCTTCTTTAGTGTATTTTTTTTTTTTATCCGAAAAATTCGTTGAAAATTGAAAAGGACAACAACTTAGTTTTTTTCCCCTTCTGTTTTAAGGTTGCTCAGTGTGGCCATGTAGAAAGGGAGAATGAAAGAAAAAAAGTAGTGTTTTTTGTTGTGGGTGCAGAAGACAATGAACTTGGGTGAACCCACCCACTTCCTCCCTCCTCGCCCCTTCCTCTTCAGCGCCAACTAACCTTGAGCGTTGAGGTGAGGAAGGTGTGTGTATGGGGGTGGATGGGAGGAGGAAGGTCAGTGGGTGGCAACATTCTCTTCAACTTTTACCCCTTTTTTATTATTATTATTATTATTATTCTTAATTCCTGTTTTTCTCTTTTTTTTTCCTGTTTTGGAACGTATTGGAGGTCAGTCGGTGACGCGAGCGCCACCACCAATGCTACTTTCACTCTTTCCAAACGAAAATTCCATTTCTCTCTTTTTTTTTTTCTCTATCTCTGATTAAAACTAAAATTACGATATGTGCGCTGACGTCATGTGGGTGTGGTAATTAGAAGACGCGTCATTGAATGCGTTTTATTCATTGAAAAATTATCATTAATAATTATTGTTAATTGTATTGTGTAATTTGAGTGTTGAGTGTAGTTAAGCAGATTTTATTTTCTTCTAATCTCTTTTCATGACGTAGCTTCCGGTTATGGTTATCAATTATTCTTTTTTTTCCAGTTCAAAAATTCATTCTTTTAAAGGATTTTTGATCATATTTTTAGGATATTATTTTGTTCTTATTTTTATTTTTAGAAAATTTGTTCTTATTTTTATTAAATTGATTCGTTATTTATTTAGGAAATTTTTGATTATTTTTAGAAAATTTGTCTTTAATTTTTTTAAAAATCAATTTTATTTTCCAAAAATTGCTTTTATTTTTAGGAAATTTGTTCTTGTTTTTTGGAAATTTATTTTTAGGAAATTTGTTCTTATTTTTAAGAAATTGATTCTTATTCTTATTATTTATTTTTTTAGAAAATTCGATTATTTTTGTAAGGAAATTTTTGGCTATTTTTAGAAAATTTGTTCTTAATTTTATAAAAATTGATTTTATTTTTTCCAAAAATCGTTTTTATTTTTTCCAAAAATCGTTTTTATTTTTTCCAAAAATCGTTTTTACATTTAGGAAACGTTTTCATTTTTTTAAGAATAGTGAAGGCCAATCATAATATTTCTTCTCTTTTATAAAAATTGACTTTAAAATCGAACCAGAACAGCCATTTCTGGTTTTGGTACATCCGTCCACCTGGATTTAAAAATGGTGCTATATTTTTAGTGCTGAAATGTTTTATGTTAGGCCGCGAGATATATAGTAAGTAAGACCAAGAGAGTGATTACAATTTTAAGCCGAAGTGATGAAGTAGATAATATATGGAATCCAAATAAAACTTGCGTCATTATAAGGTAAAGAAAAACCACGCTGACTTTTTTATTTTCCAATTTTTTTAGCTGTTAGCAGAATAACAGTTAACGTAAGAAAACTCGTTATTTTTTATAGCTTACCCGGATACACAGGTGAATTTAAACTTGAAGGTTTGCGGGGGGGGGGGGGGGGGGCGGGGGTGTTTATTAGGAAATTGTACGCGTAATAATTATTGTATTTGAAGCGAAGGTTGTATCTTAATTTCGAGTACCGGTGGTTCGAAACTTTTGACTGCTTTTCATCCACTTTCTAAAGAAATTCAATTTTGAGTCACCTAAGTTTTTAAACTTTGCCCAACAATAATAATTATTCTGTTCGAAATTCCTTGTTGTTGATCGAAGTATTTGATTATTATTATTTTATCAAAGATTTGTTTTAACGTGCCGGTAGTTTTGTTTGCGTTAAGCCTGGTTAAGGTGAGTGAAAAACGTTATTTGTTGTTTACGATGTGTGGAAATTAATTAATATTAAATTTGATTTATTTTTTGCTACTAATTTATTTGTAGGCGTATATTATGGATAAGTACATATAGAGAGCGGAAACAGCTTTCTACGTCATTAATAAATTTTATCAAATTGGGTTATTTACCATTTACATGACAAAATTATTAACGCCAGTTGAGCCGAAAAATAACTTACAATAAGTACGGTGTACATATTTTGGTGCCGTAGAACGAAATGTTGAGTGCATCAAGCGATTTCTTTCGTACCTACAGCGAAAGTTTCCATAAATCCCAAATACAGTATTGTTAATACAACGAAGTGACGTTTTTTATTCCCTATAGTTATTATTATAAACAAAATAATGTAAATAGACGTACAAATAATGTAATTTCCAGTATTTTATTAGCAGAAATAAATGTTTTTCCCGTCATTTTTAGAGCGCCATAAAAAATGAAGGTGAATTCGGCCAACCAATCAGCGTCATAAACACGCCCATCGTTTCGGACTGAAAAGACATTGGAAATTTAGAAAAAGAATAAAAAATTGGCAACGAACCCGATCAATTCGTTTTCGATAAATTTCGCTTTCAATTTTATGCTTAATTTTATCGTGTCTAAACGAAATATACACGGTGTCCGGGAAAAAAACGAACTCGGCTGAATTAGTATTTAATCTATTTAATAATTTAAATATTTTAATGGCACATGCAAAAACTTTACTTTAAAGACTTTTTTAACATTTGATTTGTTCTATTCTAGTGTTTAAAATATCCTCTTCCGGCCTCAACACACGCGGCGACACAAGCATTATTATACCCACTCATTATGCCCGGTTGCGTTGACTCCAGCTTAAGCAAAATTGTCCTTACCTCAGCTGCATACAAACACTACTACGGTTTGTTCGTTTCTCTCGTAAACTTTTTCTTGCATCGCACCCCACATATTTGTAGTCCCAACTTACGTATGATACAGGCATAAGACAAAACTTGGTCTTGGCTCTACTGTATGCAGGTGGGGGGCATAGTGAGTATAATGCTTGTGTTGTGGTCGGAATTGGATATTTTAAACTCAGAATAGAACAATTAAATGTTAAAAAAAAAATTATTAAAGTAAAGTTTTTCTATGTGTCATTAAAAATATTTGGATTATTATGAGAATTTAATACTAATTCAGTTGGGTTCAGTTTTTATTTTCGGACACCGTGTACAAACGAAGTACAGTAAATGAAAGCGGGGTTTGAAATGATTTATTTACATTAACCTAGTTAATATTATTTTTTCGATGTGTGTAGAGAATTAAGGTGTACTTAGTAAAGTAGTGATTTATTATTAATGTATTTCTTTTAACGTTGTGTAATATGGGATGAAATTTGGTTTGAAATTTGTGTATCGATTGAGTGCAACGGCAATGGCTAAATAGCACGTGTCTCGTTTGCTTCAAAAGTATCAAAGTAAGTTAATGATTTTTCAAATTGATATTTTTCAAACGTTGAATGGTGACCTTAATTTGTACTCTATTGATGTCAAGGTCTCTTACTCTCTAAACAGTATTATCATTATACTGTATGTGGGCTTCAAATTCGCCGCTATTAACTTTCACATTTGAACGAAAATATTATTTCGTAGTCAAGAGTGAAATCAAGATGGCCATTGTGCTAGCGGCCTATGAGCTAGGCCAGCTACATGTAGGGGCAGGTGGATGATTGAGTATGGGGCGCGGAGGGGGAGGGGCTACTTTATATAAATATTTAACACGAATCCATTAATTTCCTCGTAGAGTTATAATAATTTTTAATGTTAATTATTTCACAGCAGTCATACAATGTTTCCACCGCCAATCAGATTTTAGCGAAACCTATTCAGCCAAGCTTTTTCTTAACGGTTCTGAGATCACTCGCAGAAATCTTGTTTGAGCAAAATCTTGCAGCGATACTATAGTATACTATAGTAACTGTAATGAGCAGTTAGTGGACTGTGATTATTGGTGACGAACCTAATTATTGATTTAAAGGAAGGTTTTAGTTACCAGATTAACTTTAAATGTAGTTAATAAGGCAAAGCTTAAAATAAGAGTTTAAAAATGCTTATATTTTTTATGTCTGCTTTTTCTTTTTAACTTTCTTCGCGGATAAATCGTATAATAAATAAGTTGGGAATAAAAGTACGGTACAGTAGTTTAAATTTTAATGAGATGTTTTGGTTGGTGGCTTCAAAATACTACTCTACTGTATTTATACTGGCGCTTTTTCAACTAAATTTATTTTTATGGAGAAAAAAAAAAAAAAAAAAAATACGGTTCGCCGGGATCACTCTGATAACAATGCCGGGTGCATTTTATTTAGTAATGACCGATTCATAGGCTAAGGAATATGATAAGTGTATACTCTGTAGAATTTTATATATGTACTGTATACTGTAATTATAATTACAAAATTAAGTCTTTATGAGAACATATTAGGCAAAAAATTTAATTAAATGGGCTATTATGGCCGGTTTAGTCAGCTATTTTAAGAATTTAGTGTACGACTTTTTTGAGTTTCTTGATCGATTTTATAAGTGCATATCGAAAATAAGGATAAGAAGCGTTAATATTGCTGCATGCAAGTTTTTCAGGGGTTAAAATTGACGACACAACATTGTACAGTATAGTGGATTTTCTTGTATCGATAATTTCGTTATTAACTTAAGGGACTGAGAAATTCTTTATAATATATCGATACTTTATTTTTACTGTTGGTAGACTACAGTTAATTTCGTAGCCTACATGTACTGTATCGAAATTGTGGCAGTTTAATTTGCGTCATTTTATTTCGTCAAATTCTCTCCCTTCAACGTCATTCTGCGCCATTTCGCTCAATTTCAATGGCCCGTTTTTCAATACCGGTAATAATTATGAAAAAATGCCTCATCCAGCGCTAAACCATAGCCTCCCTTGGTTATGGATGCTATAGGCTTTCAAATAATTAAAACATTAAAATGTGATTTATGTGAGTTGATTGCATTTTGAATAAGGAAACGATTGAATAATGTATTAGTTGGGGACACCTGTTTTTTTTCACTTGGGGTTTTTTGGTGTAGGCCTAGGTTGGTTCTCATTAAGCCAAACGTCGAAAGCACGGAGAGCAGACGTCAGATGCGTTCATAATTATCGTTCTTTGTCCACTCGTTATAAAAATAAAAGAGAGAGCTCCTCACGCCTTCCTGCGCCCTTGTACCATCTCTCTCTCTCTCCCCCTCTAAACCAAACTAAAGGTAACTCGAAGCGTAAAGTGAACGACACTTGAAATCGCCCTGCCTCCATTCACTTCCTCCTACACTTTACCCTCACTCGCCTGGCTAATCCCGGCGGCAGATGGCGTTCACCTCGGGGATTCCCTTCACGATACACCGACTCTTTTCTACTCCACGGCGGCAAGTGTTAAGGGCGCTTAACAAAAATGGTTTATTTTGGTTTACATTGAAACGGAAAAGAGAGAGAGAGAGGAAAGGTGGTTGTTGAAACGTGCAAAAACATGGCCGTCTGTCGTCCTCGTCTTCTTCTTTTGTTGCTGTTTCTAGCCGTTGCCACAGTAAAATTATATATTCCGCAGAACTTCGGTAATTCGAATATTTTACTCAAGTGCAAAAACCTCGATAAATCGAATTTCAAAGTCTATATAGCGTGTTGAATTCTTTGTATTCCCCGCTCTCCCTACAAATCCGATCTAGGTTGATTCGTAAAACCCAAACTGAAACTACCAGCTCAACCTCTATAAATCGAAGGTACCTTTATAATTTGTGGTTTTTAACCTTTATAATTTTACGTTTTAGCAACTGATCTCCATAATTTAAAATTTTGAACTCTATAAATCGAAGTTTTGAATAATACGGAGTATATTAAACCTCAATAATTTGGAAACTTGAACCAGAATCAATCAAAATTTTGTCAATTTTAAACCTATGCCATTTGAAGTTTTAACAATTACAGTCATTTAATTAAGCCTCTATAATTTGAAGCTTGATTTTCCATAATTTGACATTTTGAAACTTGAACCTCTTTAAATTGATATTTCGATGCTTAAACTTCAATAATTTAATGTTTTGATGTTCAGCCTCTTTAAATATAAGTTCTGGATAACTGAATTTCTATAATTTAAAGCTTTCACCAGAGAACCTCTATAAATCGAAACGAACTTTGCATTATTTCCGGTTTTTGTCTCTCCCTTGGCCTCATCTAGCCGTTGATCACGCGGCTTAAATGTAGGCCTATCATCTTTATTCATAGTTTTTGTTTGCCTAATTTTGAAACCTCTATAAATAGAATTTTATTTTGTTTAACCTCGACAAGAAGAAAAATTTAAAAATAAAAGACTTTTGATCTTCTTTGGGAGTTATCGAGTTTCTACGGTACAGTACTGTATAATATACGGATTGAGCAGACGTTTTGGGTTTTTTGGGTAGTAAAAATTGTAATGGAAATAGTAAGAGGATGTTTGGTTAGAATGGCCGCACTGATCCAAAGCGGTCAACGCAACTACACAAATAAATAATTGTACGGAGAGGGAACAGCGCTCAATTTCACTTCTCTCTCTTGTTTACTTTTATTTTCGATTCTGTTGATGATATGAGAGTTTTTCTTGTTGTGCTAATGTTATTGAATAATTATCGCTTATTTATTTAGCGATGCAAGTGTGATTGAGGTTCTTTCTTTATGATGATGTTAATTCGGGTTGTTGCAGAACAACGTCACCAAATCAACAGTGTTGCCGAACGGGAACGGCTGTTTCTCAACTTCACCTGTCTTTTTTTTTTTTTTTCCTATTATGCACTATAATAACACATTATATATTTTTTTTAGTCGTCTACTCGATTGAGGATATAACAATAATTATTTTACTGGCAAAGAGATGGTTTCGATTTCAAGGACCGATATTGAAGAGGGAGAGAGAAATTTTACTTAAAAGCTGCTTTATTTTTTTCTCCCCCAATTTTTTTTAAAGCTACGATAGCTCGCAGGTGACATAATAATTAAATTTTGATCGCACATGAGTATTGCTTTAAAAAAATTATAATAGTTACGGTGTAGTATGTGATAAGAAAATGATTTGAAGCAGAATTAATAGCGTATTAAGAAAATGCTGAACGAAATTTAGTCACCCAGGAGCTACCGTAAATTGTTATTGAAATTGCTTTCTGAGTGAGTGAAAATGACTCACAGCAAACGTTTATTATTATTATTTTATTGTATAATGATATACGATATTTTATAAATGGATGTTGTATTATAGTACACACTGCATTATGAATGTAACCTACTGTAATTAGAGACAGTGTGTGAAACGTTTTCTGTCTATTACCGAATTTTATTTAAGTATTTTTTAGGCAGTTATAGTGCACAACACGTAACATTTTATTAGTAAATACTAGTAATAGAGAAAATTATTACGATAAATTTTTTTTGTACAGTAATAACATTTTGACATCGCTTTTTAAGCTAAGAAACGATTTGTTTGCGGTACTTAAATAAATTCTTGATTAGCCTATATTTCTTTACATTCTGATTTTTGGGCTTCAAATTCCCCTCCTAGTCTTACATGTACATTGTACTTGCATAATTATGGCTTTGCCTCAAATATTTCAGCCACAATGAAATAATTGGAAAATCTAAGGTAGGGGATATCAATTTGAAAATTCAAAATATCATATTTTTGTACGTTAAATGTTTTGAAATTCACCGTTATAAAATCAATTTCATTTTACCGAATACTGTACCAATTTATGGAAATTTTATTTTATTTTTGTCGATCGGGAGAGTGAAAAAAAAAAAAAATAAATAAAATCAAAGTTGTGTAAATACAGTAGTACTACGATGTACTTTATTTAAAATAGGTTTAAGGTTCGTTATTTTTGAAAATAAGAAAACTGTTTGTTGGAGTTCAAGGATTTTTACCGAGTTTGCTTGTTGTTGTTTGCTTTATTTGTGATTTTATAGCGTTTTTCTTTTTATGCACATGTACAGTATTCAATTTTGATAGTCGTTACTATGGATAGAAGCAAAACAAGAAAGTTTTCGGTGTTGTTTACCGGTGCGACATTTCAAAATTATAACGGCGAATTCCGTTAACCTTATTTCTTTTGCGCAAAATTATATGGAAAAGCCGCGAAATTTCCTATTTCTTCGTAATTGTTGACACGTTGTAAAAAGAGTCGGAAAACAGCTGATCGATCGGGTCAATAGCAGATTACGTTACCAACATCCTCGTTCAAGCCGCATTTCTTCATCTCAATTAATTAAGCTATTTAGTCATCATTTAAAGTATTGAGTCGAACCCAAATACTGTAATAATAAAAAAAGTGGTTTAAATAAACGAGGTCAAATTTTCGTAAAACTAAGATTTAATATTAGACCTACTTGTTTCTGTTTATGCGCATGCGCGCACCAGATGTACAAAGTTTTGATTGATCCACCGTGTAGAATAATTAATTTTGTTCGATAATTATAATGTTAATTGTATGAGAAACGAGATTTTGTTCCTGACGTTGATTAATTTTCCCGCCGAATTTCAAACAATATACGGTAATTTTTTTTTACGAAAAAAAAAAAGTGAAACTGATGTGACGTCACCTCTTTAATAATTGAATGGAAACGTAATGTGAATTAATGAGTGACGTGTGAAGGATAGAAAGTGCGTTGTGATTGGTTGTTGCGTGTGTTTCAAGAGCTTTTTTTTACTTTTATAATATTTTATTTAAAAAATACACTATAATTATGCAAGGTTAGCGCATATATGTTTGTATATCTCCCGTAGATTTTTCCACGCTTATTAAGCAGTTAATTGTTCTCATTAATTATTCACCTAATATTTTAAAATGACCGCCATGTGCTTGTACCTACCCTGCTTATGTAAACACACCAACGTAATCACTGCCGTTTGAGGGAAGATCTTTAAAGGCCTACTCTGTATACGATATGATTGATAGATTTTTTTTTTTTTCGGGATAAATTTTCATAATGTGGCGACGCAGGAAGTGGGTGTTGAAAGCGGAAGTGGAGTCCACTTAACTAAAATTAAACTTAATGCGTTGCCGGTGGAGGTAAGGCGGGTGTACACTGCTGCTGCAGTGGTAGTAGCGGTGTTTAACCGGCTGAGGTCGTAGCCCGCCATTATTACACTCCACTTCCTGTTCTTTTTCTGTTGTTGTTTTGATATATTCACTCACGCTACTGTAGGAAAACAGTGTGTGTGAGAGAGAGAGAGAGAGAGAGAGGGGTTCGTTACGTCAACGACAAAAAAACGTTCACCCGATCAGCACTTCCTGTTGACTGACGTCATAGGGAAAGCTTCTGCTGCTGGCGCTGTTGTTGGTTATTGGGAGAAGCGAATTAATAACAATTTTTTTTTTATGTAATTGAGAGGAAATAATCAATTACAGTATTATGTTTACGATTTTTCGTTGTGTAAGGGTTGCTAAATCCAGATTAAACTTGATTAAGTTAATAAAGTTTTTGGTTTGAGATTTTTACTGAGGAAGATTAAATTTTATTCGAACAAGATTTAGTAAAACTGGTTTAATTTTTAGCTTGATTTTGTAAAACTCATTTTTTAGATTGAGATTAAAAATTAAAATTTTTTTATGTACGTTTGCGCGGATTAATTGAACGTAGATTAGTCGCTTGTTTTAAGAAACTTGAGTTTAGTGTAAACGCAGGATTTAATGAAGCTAGGTTTAAAGTTCTGGTGGCAGCAGAAGAGTTTTTTTTTGGGTACTAAATGAGGTTAAATGTCTTTGAACTAGATTTAGTAAAACCGTATTTTTATATTAAGATCGAAACTTAAAACGACTTAATTTTTTTCAGTTGCAACGAAATACAGTATAAAGCTACAGTAGTTTTAAATTTTTTTTAAAAACAAAATTCGATGAAACTTTTAAATCTAGATTATATAGATTTCTTAATTTAGATTAAGCAGCCACCACATTTAATTTCGAGTTTGATTTTCATAAATAAAAAAAAAAGGCTGAGAGTACCATTTTTCAAAAATAATTGGGGTATTTTTTTAAAAAAATGGTTGTATGTACCCAGGTTTATGGCAACCAAGTACATGTACAGTACAGTGGAATGGAAGTGCCATCGGTCTTAGTTTGGTGCATAAATTGCCCCCAAAGTGGCAGAGAAAATGATTACTCAGGTATTTTACCGATGTCCAAAAGTTAATTATTTTCAAAATTTTTATTTTTTAATATTTCATTTCGAAAATGTCCAGTTTTTAAGAATAATTTATTTTGATACAATTTTCAAAGGCATTTTAAAAACATTTTTAGCTATTTGAAACCTGTTTTTCCTGAAATTTGCTTTTTGGTACTTTCATCCTATTTTATTTTTTTTCCTTAAATTTTCTTACCTTTATACAGTACAACAAGATTTAAATGAAACGAGATGTGTTTTCAGATAAAAACTTTTTTTTTTTTTAAATTTATTTTGACTTTTGGATCTATTTTTATTAGCGCTGACGAGATTTGCCACGCATAGGAGTTGAATAAACTTAAGCTTAGCGCTAAACCAAGATTAAGAGACATTTGCACCAACGGAACTAAGTATAATAATTACGGCATGCATTTTAATTAGTTACACTTTTCAACGTTTTGATTTAAACTTATACTCGTACCGCTACTTAATTAAAAATTTAATACTTAAACCGGATGTTGGGTGGTTAGACAATTTTGTAAGAACTTGGAAATTCATAGTTTCGATTTTTTTTTCGTCTTTCTTTATCTGACAACACTTTTTTCTAAAGTTTTGACTTAACTCAGACTGTGCAATGTTGTCAGATAATAATTCAACTTCGAATTTTTTTCCTTATGCATTTAAGTCGTAATATTTGAAGACTTTAAGTCTGTTCGATTTTCAGCTCTTTGGCATAGCAAATTTGTTTTGAAAGGTAAAGTCAAACTTAAAAAATTTCAGTTTACGTCGGTGCAAACAGCTCTTAAAATGTTTCCTATCGTTATTATTAATTTTTTAGTAGCGCCATCCACTTATTATTAATACAAAGCAGTTTTATTCATGACGCTAATTGAATTCGATGAGAATACATTTTCACTAAATTTATGCTAATTATTATAATAATACGTAAGAAACTTTTTAAAATTTTTTTTTTTTTGTGTTAGATTTTAAATGAGATTTTCAAGGGTATTAAATACGCGTTTGAATCGAGTGCACGGTTCCAAAACGAAATGTTTATATTTTGTAGATGCATTCACTATGAAATATTAATATAATAGTTTCGACCATCCTCAATATATTTCTCTCATTATTATTATTTATGATAAAAAGTGGCTAATAATATGCCATATTTTGTTGTTTGTTTTGTATTATTTTCAATTGCAACATTTGTTTATTTTTTTTTTTTAAATGGTTTTAATATTTAATGTTTTATTTGGAGAAAGAAAAAAAAAATGAATCATGAGGATAATTTGCTACGGTGAACTATTTAATTTTATTATTCTTATTGATAAATATTAAAAGCAAAATTATTGATGGACGTATTTTAATACAATTTTATTTGACAAATTTAAATGACCGACTATATATTATTATTATTCTATAGAATTGAACAAGATTAACAACCTAAAATGGGGACTCGTCATTTTAATCAGTTCGTTATGAATTAGAATACTCTATACGTTGGGGATATATAGGAAGGAGGGATATTTTCACTCACTTTTTTAATTTATAATAATTGTGCGAGTTAAGTATTAATATTTCAGAATTTTAATACAACTATGTCGATAAAATTATTATTCTCTACAGATTGGGTATTTTCTTTCTTACCCTTATGATTTTTCGTCACAATTCGAGACGTAACTTCATGGGTTAAGAAAATGATTCGTATTTTTAAACAAAATTGTTTTTGTTTTTTAAAAAAAAAATCGTCCTTGTTTTTAAGAAAAATATTTCTTATTTTTAAGAAAAATATTGTTCTCGTTTTTACGGAAAATTGTTATTGTTTTTAATGAAAATTGTACTTGATTTTAAAGGAAATCATTTTTGTTTTTTTTAAAAAAAATCGTTTTTGTTTTTTTTTAAAAAAATCGTTTTTACTTTTAAGGAAAATCGTTCTTATTTTTAAGGAAACTAGTTCTTATTTTTAAGGAAACTAGTTCTTATTTTTAAGGAAACTAGTTCTTATTTTTAAGGAAATCAGTTCTCATATTTTAAGGAAACTAGTTCTTATATTTTAAGGAAACTAATTCTTATTTTTAAGGAAACCAGTTCTCATATTTTAAGGAAACTAATTCTTATTTTTAAGGAAACTCCTTATTTTTAAGGAAGCTAGTTCTTATTTTTTTAATGTAAATTTGGTTTTTAAAACAAATCTGTCTTAATTATTATTTTAAGAACATTATTCATATTTTTAAGAAAATCATTCTTTTTTTTTATGTTGTTTATGGTTTTTGCTGTCCCATTTTTACCGACCAAACCCAGAATATTTAAGGAAAAGTGTTTTTATTTTTAATAAACTCACTCTTGACTGTTAGACTGTAGAACTAGAATTAAAATGTGCTTAGAACTCGTAAGGCAAAAAAAAAAAACCCATTAAACAACTTTTTAAGGCACTCATTTCTTAACTCTAAAATGACGTCAGAATGATGCTCATAAGAAGAGCAGTTAAGACCAATAATAAAAAAAAAGCGTAAGCAATTTGTTGAATGCCCCAAGGAGTGTCGCTCGCTAAACGTGTTGTTGCCATTTGTTTATTTAACGATGATTCCATGTACAGTAGTGTTTTTCAACGCGCGATTAAGTTGAAGCCGCATTGCATTGATTCGTGTGTTGTGATATCACCTTCAATGATTAAATCAATTTCATCGCTTTCTAATTAACTCGTTACATGTCGGATGGCGATGCATTTACTCTCTTTATACTATTATTAAAACAGCGTCATCTACCGCTTCCAATTTTAATTATTTGAATTTCGTTAACACCGGATTTTCTTAATCTTCGTTTGTTACTAAAGAGGTTATTACAAAACAAGAATCTCGTTGTTTTAATTGCTGATGAAAATATTATTAAATAAAGTTTTATTCTTTCAATGGTTTAACAGTGATTTTTTTAAAAAATAAATGATATAAAAGGTTATTATTGTTGGATTAAATTTTTTATTTAAGTTTGTTTTATAAAAAGTACATAATAGAGAAAAGTGATACTCGCAAGAATTTTTTTTTTTTTTGAATAACTTAATATACAGTAAATGCATATTTTATTATTCGCCCATTTTCTTTTCATATTCAAATAATTGTATCGATTTTTTTTTAATTCATCAATTTTGTAAACAATTTTTTTTTATGCGGTAGAACCCAAGGCGGAATCGAGCGGTACTTAGTTATTTTTGTTCGTTCTTACAGGTTTCCGCTTTAGTGAGGAAAAAAATATATATATACAGTAATTACTGGTATAAAAAACGAGGTGACTCAGCTGCAAACCTTAATATTTCTATAATAATTAAATACCCACCTTTAAAGTTTTCATCTGATTCACTCTGTAATACAGTGTTTATGAGCTAAGTAAACCCTCAAAATTATTGAAAATAATACTTTATTTTGAAAATTAGTACAGTAACGTACGAAATTTTAAGCGGATAAGGAATTTGTAGTGCAATTTTAACACTTGAGGTCACTCACATGGGGTCACTCTTGTTTGGCTGGGTTGAAAATAAGAAATTTGGAAATTAACGCAAGTTGCTACGTTGAGCAGCTATTTTTCTTTCCTGAACACAAAGCTTACAGCTAACTTTCTTCAGATGTGCAAGGGGGTTCAAATTAGCAGAGATAGTAATTAGAAACAGTAGGCCCTATAGCTTTCTCTAGATAATCATGAAATTGTCTTTTACTAAAAAGAAAAAATGTGTTTTTAATTGTCCTCTTTAAGCACGGTGCATAATAGCATTGATGTTTAAACACTTATAATCGTTTCCGCCTTAGACAGGTTTTCCATCTTAGAGTTATTTTAACATTACGTTTTCAACATTTGTGTCCGTTCTTACATGTTTTTGCCTGATACAGGGTCCGCATTAGACAGCTTTTCCTTTATAAGAATAGTATAGAGCATTATTCAAAGTTTTAATGGGAATTGAACGCGTCGAATATTAAGACTTTAGTAAATTGATTTGGCTTATGGGTATACCGTATATGCGTGGATTTTGTAGTGAAAACAAGGCGTAAATAATTATTATTGTTACGGCGTTTTTCTCTGTAATTATTATGTGAGCGTGACTAATTGCACTTTTCTAAGGATTAAAAAAAAAAAGCATGGGCCATCATTTGGACATGGCTATTTATAGTTCTAAAGGAACTTCGTTGTCCGTTTTTTTTTTTTTATATGGTGCTGGAAAAGCGTATGCTAATCGATGGAGGATAAGCCAATTGGAGAGCGAATAAAAATGTTCATTGAAAACAAAAACAGGTGTTTGAACTGTAATCGAAATAGAACAATTATTATTATTATTCTGTAATTGTTATTATAATACATATCATGTTTCTATGGTGATTCATTCGTGTTTTCAAAATTAATTATACTTTTTTTAATTATTTATTTAAAGGGGGAATGTATATACAGGTAACTTATATATTTTTTTGAATGAAAATGGTTTTAATGGAGAATAACGTGCGCAGAATTTTTTTTATGTAGATATTTTACTTGCATTTTTCTTGTATTTCTTTGCCACCATCAGATCTAGTTTTTACCCCTGTCCTCTTAAACATAATTTGACTGCCCATAGTTTTTGTAAAATCATTAAAATTCATTTCTATACAGTTTATTAATATTCCTCTAATAATTATTTAAAATCAAGGAAAAATTCTAAATTTCCAGCGATTAATTTCTGTATAAAATTAACGATGATTTTTTGTTGATTGACATTCACGGTCGGCGCATTTTTTTTTTATGACTATAATTATTATAATGGAAATCGTGATTTATCGTTTTTTTTTTTTTACTTCTTTTTTTCCGGTCGTTTCCTTAGAAAATGGTAAAAACGGTTTTTTTTTTCCTTTCTAAAAGCTATACCTTTGCTACTTTTTTTTTTTTTTTGAAAAGTTGTGGGAGAAATTAGATGGCGGTTGGGGAGTTTGACCGTTGGCATAATTGTAGATGGCGCTGCTTTCAGTTCAGTTCCATTTTAGCCTATATAAAAGTGAGTTTTTATTGCATAAATACCTGCGGAGTGAAATGAGTCGAAGGAGGAGGATTACCCTATTTCCTTTCATCTTTTTCTCCGTCGCTTTTGAGGTGCAAAAAGAGAGGAGAAAAGATGCTTTTGTACACTTTTACCTTTAGCCTTCTTTCATCTGGATGTAGGGAAGAAGCATCGGGAACTACTGTATTATAGGAAAAGACCGGGAAAACGTTTTTGGGACACTTTTTTTTTTTCTTTCGCGTTTCCTTTGGGATTTTCCTAATTTCTAAGGTTTTTGAGAGGGCGAAAAAGATTTAAGGGACACGTGTAGAAATTAACGCTTTTACTGGCGAGATTCTGACTGCCGATTTCACACCATTAAAATGTGTGTAAAGAAAAAAATTCAATAAGGGATTCTAAAAATATATATTTTATAATAAATAGCTAACAAAATGAAGAGGGAAAATTTCTACAGAAATAAAATCTAATAATTTATTGGGTTAGCTCCCGATTTAGACACGTAGATGTACGAGTGGTGCTTTTTATCTTGCTTTTTAAAGTCTTTTGGTGGCCACGAAAGCAACGTTTTAGTAGCCGACAAAGTAGATCACTGAGACTCCACAGACTTTTTTTTTTTTTTTTAGTCTAGATTAAGGTGGCAATAAAAGGAAATTCTTATTAAACAAGATTAAATTAAGGTAAACGCATGCGCAGATTTACAAAATTCGTTTGCTTTGCACTTTAACTTTTATTTTAACACTTTTTTTTCCTGGCAACAACCTAGATTATCTTTCGCGATTTAGCAAATTGAGATTGGTGTAAATCGAAGGATTGAAATAAAGCTAGTTCACTGAGTCACAATTTTTGAAGCTAGATTTATGAATTTAACAGTACTCGATTTAAGGTTTATCTTGGCAACAAAATGGGTATTTTCTAACTAGATTAAACGAATTTTATTTAAACGGTTGTCTTAACTTTGATCTTTAACGATCCTAAAATAAAAGTTAAAATAAATAAATAAATTGAAAGAGAGAAAACGCCTTTGAAATTTACGTACAGTATTTTAAGTTTTACTGTAAATTAATGTTTCTTTAAAATTTATTTTTTTTTTTAAAAAAGTTTTCCTTGATAATTATTATTTAATCCACCTGTGCTTTCGGAAGAAATTCCGCGCCAGTTTCTTTCCATAACTCCGCAATTGAACTTACAATTATTGTAATATTGTCGGGGTGAAAACTTTGTTGGGGAGAACGAAAAAAAAAGCTTTTTCAAAATATTAATAAGAACTAGTACAGTACATGTACATACCTAGTGTAGTTATTTGCTATGAGTTAATACGTCGTTTGGCCTTCTCTTTAAGGCCAAGGTTTTCTCTGTGGCGGGGTTCATGGGAACTCATGTGGGTTCTCTAGTCCCCTCTCTCTGTCTCTGCCCCTGACTAACTCCTAACGATTATACTGTATACCGCGAACACAGTACATGTACAGTGTACTACACCACTGCACAGTTTAATAGGCAAGTGTTCAGGGCCGGGGCGTCCATCGCGTCGGACTACAACCCGCCTAGCGGCTTGGGGTTCAAATCTTGGAGTGGGTATTATTTTTAAATTAACGTGCTGTTGTTTGAAAAACTGCTTATTACATAATATTATTTAAGCAAATTTTTCTTCATATTTTCTTTCAATAATAGCTTGATTTATTTAAATTCGAATTTGATATTATTTGGATTAATGGGAGAGGTGGTGCAAGGTTGATAGGAGGTAAAATAAGTCTAGTGTCGGTCTTGCCTGTACTCTCAACGGTGGCCTAAGCAAATATTTCTAGGACCCACATTTTTGAGGGGCTTGATATTTCTTTTTGAAAAAAAAAAATTTCTCAGGCAGAAAAAATGCCAAAAATTTTCCAATTTTGTAACAGAAAAAACGTAGTACCGTAAGATGGGAGAGGAGCGAGTGCCAAAATTATTTTCTACTTCCGGGCTTTATTGCTACCAGGGGCCCAAAAATATTTTTGTGTAAGGCCCCAAGAGAAAATCTTGCACTGTTTGCAAGTGTTACTAGGTTTCAATTGTATTAAACGAGCACAAGTTACAAATATGTTAAGAGGGGGGTGGAAAAAAAATAGGAGTTAGGGAGGCCTTGTTTAGAACGACTAGGCACATCAAGGTTTCCTATTCTTTCTCGATCGGGAAGGTCTTTTTTTTTCTTCTTCATTGGGATTTTTTGTGTTGTTGTTGCTCCCTTTCTTTTTTTTTTCCTTTCTTCTTCCCTCTGCCACTAACAGGATAGATACAGTAGATGGAAAGCAGGATAGATCGTCCGTTCAAATACTGTATGACGTAGAGTAGTGACATGTGGGTCTGTGTCGTTCATGGACCCCAACCGAGGTCAGACGAGGTCTCTCTCTTTCTCTCTGATATTATGTATTAGGCCGCAAGAGGAGAACCTGCTACTAAACATGGCTTTCCTATGTGTGTGTACATTGCTTAAGTACACGCTAGAAGAATAGGGAGAGACGAAGAAAAAAAAAATCCCATTTAGTTCGAGAGAGAACGAGAGAGAAAAGGCGAAGGGAAATCATAATAAAAACTCTGGTTTTTACTGCGTTATTTTTGGTTTTGGTAGGTCTGTAACAGGGGTCTGCTCACTGACTGTTAACTATACAGTACCGACGAATGCTAGCGTCATTTGGGAGGGGAAGAACTAAAGCACTTTTTGCTATGAGATTTTACGCGATACTGTAGCAGGTTTTTCCCCATTTGCGATGGAATTTATCGCACGATCACTCGCAAAAACACTTCTGGAAGACATTCAGGGCTTTATTTTAGCAGATACATCTAATGATCTAGTTTCATTTAGTTCAGGTTTGGTTAAAAACATTGTGAAAAATCTAATGTTTTTACTAGTATTATCAAAAAAAAAAAAAAGAACTTAAAATAATAGCTAAATACTTTTTTTTAGCGCGAGTGAAAATGTTGCGTAAAATTAAAGCCATGTCGACTTTTCGAGTTTATGCCCCAACTTACAATTTACGTGAGTTGTTTTGCAACGTAGAATTATTTATCACTAGATACGGTAGTAATAATTTTGTTTAAGGCTGTATAAAAGCGTTGTGCGAAGGGTTTGGCGAGCACTTTTTACAACTTGTCAACTATACATTTTAACTCAATATGACAATACTGTACAATCATGTACAGTTAAAATTACTCCTCCCTGACATTTTACACGTGAAAAACATTTTACCTGACTACTGTGTCTTGACGAATTTATGGGTTTTGGCATGGGTAAAATATTATTTTAGAAAGTGATTAAAAATTGAAGAAAAAAAAAAAAGAATCTTATTTAGGTTAAAATTTAGGGATTTTGAGTTAAGCTGAATCTAAAGAAACAAAGTTATAGGAAATTTGTTACCGCTATTGAAATATGCTGTTTTGATTACAGTGCTAAAGCTTACTTTAAATCAAGTTAAGAATTCCGGGGAGCAACCAGGATTCAAATAAAACTAGATTTGAGTGACTGCCAAATAGAAGTCGTGTTTTAAAGATGGCTTTGCAGCCAATTAAGCTTGATGAATAACTATTGAATATTAAACATTTGATATTCAATTCTGCAAAATTAATATAAACCATAACCCTTCTAGGCCTGAAATATTTGCTATAGTATTTTAATTAAAATAGGCTATGTTGTTAATCGAGGAAACTTCCTTAATCTCGGAAGCATTATCTTGGTATTGGCGAGATATTATGGTATTAGTAGCTTTGGAATGACTACGGTAAAGGCATTTTTGGCACGTGTTACGGGAAATTGAACATGTATTTTGCAAACGAAAGAGGGTCAACTGAATTTATAAATCTCGATTAATGTAGCCTACTTTATGTCAAATTTATCCATATTACTTGGCAAAAGTTTGGTTATTCTTTTGTATGGACATAAATTCTTTTTCGTCATGTTATTCTACTGCCAACAACTTGTACCAATTCAATCCCTTGCTACCGAAATTTTTAAATCTAGATTAAAGCGGTTCATAAAACCAATTTAATTCTTTTCTTTTTAATCATAAAATAATTCTGATTTTTCTTTCTGTCGTTTTTAATTTCTCTCCCCTCCCCCTCTCCTTTTTGTTTTAACTATAACATAAATAAAGCTTAAGTAAAACGAGATCATTAGATAGCAATCTAATACAAGAGTCGCAAATTAAACTCTTGAGTTTTTAAGACACGGATTTGAATTTGAGACACGACGAATAATAATTATTGTCAAGTTTTTACTGGTTCGAATTCCAGTCTCAAAATTATGCTAAATTTTAGGTTTAATTTTCAGACATGCAAATTGTGTCTTTTAATAGAAAATTTGTCGCCAAACTTAAAGAAATTCAATTTTTTTTTTCTTCTTTCTCACAATTGGGTTTTGTGTGTAGGGTTTAATTGGATGTACACTGCGACTGTTGATTCTGTTGGCTCAGTCAGGACATTCAAGTGTTGTAATGCGTCGTATTTAGCGTGGTCTTCCTCAACGGAACAGTCAACTTGTCAATACAAGACTCATTCTTTTCATCATTTAAAATGACGTTTAAGGAGGAAGTGAAGGGAGTCCAAAAGAGAATAAAATGAGGAAGCCGAGGGTCTTCTCTACAGCCACCATCTAAGGTGGAAGAAGGACCCAAAATGTATAGAGTACGGTACCTTACACGGGGAAATAGGTTAAGACCTGTCTGGAATTTTGAGACTGATCGATTTCATTGTTACGGTGCAATTTTATTTAACTTTACCAACTTGTTCGAATATTTTAACTATAAGGTGTACTCCTACCACCTTTCTTTGTCTCCCACCCTCCAAAAAAAAAAAATTTTTTTTTTTGAGAGAAAAGAAAGGAAAAAGATGGAGAAAAGTAACACAAATGTTGGGGTTTCAAAGTTTTTCTAGACATTTTTCGTTTTTATTTCATATTTTTTCTTCCCCCTACCATAGGTTTATGGAGACAGTGCACGGTTTAGTGGCGAATGTGGTTGAAGAGAAAGGTGTCATTGAAATTATAGGGGTTTTTTTTGTATCGAAGTAGTAACGGTTTATAAATGTCGGTTATGGCGGAATATTAAGTAGTAGACTCGTATTCGCAACAAAAAAATATTCGTTGTATATATTTTTGGGTAACGGTCAGACATTTCGATTGTTATCGAAATGTTATTTTTTCGGGTTCATCGCCCCCATCATCTTCTGTCCAGACTCATATTATGTACTGTATATACACTATACCTTTTATTTTTTTTTCAATCTCCCATTATTCTTACCCTTCTACCATGATGAAAAAGCCCGGAATTTCGGTTGGTCGGTGGACTGTATATACGGGACAGAAGTGACCGTTGAAAATTTTGAAAATTATAAAACAGTACAATGTACTAATCATTTTTTTTTTTTTCCGTTTGTGTATTTTTATTACACTTACAGTAAATCTCGTTTTGCATCTATTATTAACACCAGTTTTCGCCTTTGA
This sequence comes from Polydesmus complanatus, assembly GCA_034692225.1. Lineage (NCBI taxonomy): Eukaryota > Metazoa > Arthropoda > Diplopoda > Polydesmida > Polydesmidae > Polydesmus > Polydesmus complanatus. Next base: position 133,797 of record JAQGAZ010000030.1, read on the forward strand.
ATCTGTATTGATTAATAAAAGTTGAAGCAAACTACCGGTAGTAACGTAAGGCTAAATTAATTGGTTAAACAATTATTTTTAACTAATGAAATTAATGTTTTTTTTATTTATGCCAAATATTTATTATATTGTGTTTTTTCAATAATAATAAAGAATTGACTTTGTGGAATGTATCTCTGATATTTACCTGCATTCTTAAAGGGGAACCGTTTTTCGATTTAAAATTTTAAATAATTGGGAAGAAAAAATAATTTTAAATTTGATAATTGCATAGTTTTTTTCAGTTAATGTTTGATATGTAATTAATATTAAAACTGTTGTTTATTTTTTTTTAATTTTTAGGTTTTCATTTAAGTGGACTCGTTTCCACGCCCAAATCGAGTAGCAATGGCGGTCCTTCGGCAGGATTTATTCCAGAACCAGAGAAAAAATTTAGGGTATCAATCAGTTTTGATAGGTAAGTTGTGTTTATCGGCATGAAAAAAAAAATTATTTTTTTTTTGTCTCATTGGTTTAATTTAATTATGTTTTTATTTGTTTATAAAGGTGCAAAATAACCTCAGTTACGTGTACATGTGATACAAAAGATATATTTTGGTGCCAACATGTGGTGGCCCTGTCTCTATATAGAATCAGAAATGCAGACAGTGTTCGGTTACGGGTTCCCATATCAGGTGATAATTTTATTTAATTTGAAATACCCTTATATTATATTGGACTTTTTCGATTATTTGCATGCAGTCTTTGATTGATTTTTTTTTTTTTTTTGGTTTTATTATTCTTTTTTTATATAAACTGACAATTGCGTTTTAAGTTGATGAGATGTGCATCTGTTGTTTTTGTCGACATCGTTACTTTAAATGTAGAAATTCGGTGTACGACGAATCGTGAGATAAATTATTTAATTTTTAAATGAGGACTGTGCTATTTTTCTCAGGGCAAACATTAGAATTTCCAATGAGAGTATAAAAAAACGCACATCTACTGTACCTACCCCTCATGTTTATAAAAGCGAAATATTTATTCGTTATAAATATAGATGGAGTAGTTTTTGTATTATGTTTTAATATATTTTTTTTTAAATATTAATAAGGCAAAACAATCAATTTTTAAATATTAGTTGATGAAATTCGATTTAATTTTTATTTGCACTAGAAGAATTTTGTTTTTATGAAATTTATTTTAATTTTTTTAGAAACGTTGTTACAAATGGATCGGCAGCAGTTACAAAAATTTGTGCAATATTTAATAGCAGAACATCACACGGAGGTTTTACCAACGGCACAGAAATTAGCTGACGAGATATTACAACAACATTCGGAAATTAACAGAATCCCCGGTGAGTATTTTAGCCTTAAAACATTCGTCACCATTTCGTTGTTTATTTTTTGTAAATATTTTATGAGATTTACAAGCAGATTGGTGAATCTCTTGCTCAATTTTAGAAGATTGAGATATAGTATTACTGTATGTAGTTCGTTGTCAAGATTAATAGAATTTTACAATATTATGAAGGACAGTTTTTGCTTTAACATTGCCATTTGATTTCAAGGCGATATCTAGTTAGTACGACACTCATGATTTATTTTATCGCATTTACATGTAATCTAAAATAACATTTCACAATAAATTTATTGTAAAAGTTAGGTATTATTTACAAGGATAAATCATAGAAGTAAAAAATTGGGATTAATTTTGAAGTATGGTTTAATGTTTTTTAGGTGCCCCTGACCCGACTGCGGGAGCTTCAGCCGATGACGACAACAGTTGGCATTTGGACGAGGAGCAGGTGTGCGAGCAGGTGAAATCCTATTTATCTCAGGGAACCTACGGCAATGGAAGCAAACAGCTGAATTCGATGTTTGCTAAGGTTAGAATTCGTTTTTGTTTTATTTTAAAACAGCTGCTGCACGAAATTAATATTAGCCTTGTAATAATAATTTTATTTTTTTAAAAAAAATTTATAATGATAATTTTTATATGTATTTTTAAAGGTTCGAGAAATGTTAAGAGCGAGAGATTCTAATGGAGCGAGGATGCTGACTCTCATCACTGAACAGTTCCTCGCTGATCCCCGGTTAATTCTTTGCAAATCGCAAGGGACGCCTATGAACGATAAGTGTCGACAATTGTGGGACCAACTAGGTAGTTTGTGGGTGTGCGTCGTTCTCAATCCTCACTGTACGTCGTTAGAAAAGCAGCAATGGAGAACGCAGTTGGAGCGGTGGGCTAATATGGATGTATGTCCCCTCGAGGATCCAGATTATCGTCCACATAGCAATACTCAGAACGCCGAAGAAGATGGTTCTTCAACTGATTCGTCTGATGAAGAAAATCCCGGTAGGATTTATAATTATTTTACTTCGTTGTTGTTATTACATTTTGCTTTAATGAATTATATTGATGATAATAGGTCCAAGTAATCCTCAACCAGCGCCAACGTCATCTAGTCGTGCTGGTATCTCTCGTCCGCGAACGATTTTTCATAGGGCGTTGGATGCCTGCAATATGTCGTGGCAGAATTTACATCTGCAATACGTGTTATCAACAGACAATTTTTCCCATCACGATTACAGGAGTGATCATTCAGGAAATTTTAATTCTCAGGGCCAACCTATCTGGCATGGTGCGTTGAGCGATTGTTTACTACTTGAATGTTATTTAACACTACAAGATAACATTTTTATATTATCCAAACATTATTAATATTTTTTTTAAAATTACCTATATTTTCATTTTATAAATTAACGCATGTTATTTAAATTATAAATATAACGTAACGCGAACGCTACGTAAATTTTTTTAATTGCTATACTTAAATGTAAAAGGTTTTTTCTGTAATGTTAAATGATTTCAATCTGGGGTTTATACATTATTTGACATTATTATCTTATATAGAACATGTGCCTACAGCATGTGCTAGAGTTGATGCACTGCGATCTCATGGATATATCAGGGAAGCGTTACGATTGGCTGTGGCTCTTGTCAGAATGATGAAACGACAACAGCGGAAAGACCAACAGCGGTGGTTGCAAGAAAGAGGATGTAATTAATATTTCTCAATAATACATTCGTTTATATGTTATATAATCAATCGTGATTAACATAAACTATTTTAATTATTATTATAGTTACTTCTCACTCGATCTCAGGAATTAGTAGACAACCGTTAATGTGTTATACAGAGGGTTGGATAGGTCACGCTTTAGATCCAATTGGAGTTCTATTCGACACGTTAGCAGAGGCATCTGTTGTTGCGGAGGAAAGTTCCAACACGGATTCTTTATTTAGTAAGCTTACCTCATTATTGTATTAAAAAAAAAGTATTTTATTAATAAAATGTTGTTACAGTTTCATTAGATGAAGCATTGCATAATGGAGAAGAAGGCACAGGCGGTTTACCTCCAAGATATCTACACGTTCCCATTCCCGGTAGTCGAGACCGAAACGAGTCCTATTTGACGTTAGCCATGGAAGTAGCTCTGATAGGCTTGGGTCAACAACGAATTATGCCAGCGGGTCTTTATGCTCAGGATAAGTCTTGTAAACAAGAAAGTCAATTGATTTCCAAGTTGCAAGAGATTGAGTTGGATTCCTATTTGGTTGCTGTTCTGAGAAAACAAGCAATGTTATTATTAGATGGTGAGCTCCTTGTTTTGTAATCTTTTTTGTTTACCAATAATATATTTATTAATGGTTTAATTTAAAGGTGGACCTACGAGTGGGTTAGGATACGGTATTCATGCAGAGAGTATACCTATGCATACATTCGCGAAATATTTATTCACAGCTCTTTTACCGTATGATGCGGATTTAGCTTATAGAGTCGGTCTGCGAGCAATGAGGTTTGAAATTAAATGAATCATTTTTTTTATTTGGGCAGCTCCTTAATTTTTTTTCTTTTGTGTTTTCGTATTAGGTTACCTATTTTAGAAGATCACGATGATGTGGATGATCCAGTGAATGGGAATGTCAGCTCTATAGTTTTGAGCAGGTACCCTAGATGGTTTACTCTAGGTCACATTGAAAGTCAACAATGCGTATTAGCTTCTACTATGTTAAGTGCGGCAAAAGGTTAGTATTTGAAATCTATATGTTTCTTGAGAAACTATAGTAAACTTAATTGATTTTTTTTAAAGGAGATATTTTGAGATTACAAACAGTGCTCGAGTCTGCTCAAAGAAATATTCACAGTTCATCTCATCTATTTAAACTGGCGCAGGACGCTTTTCGATTTGCTACTCCACCCGAAGGTCCTCGTAATCATACTCTTCTAAACGTGGCCTTCGAACTAGGGCTTCAGGTGATGAAGATGACACTGTCTTCGCTCAATTGGCGTCGAAGGGAGATGGTGAGATGGTTGGTAACGTGCGCGACGGAAGTAGGAATGGAAGCTCTAACGTCGATTATGCAGAATTGGTATCAATTATTTACACCTACTGAAGCTACAGGTAAATTATTTTTTTTAATTTAATGTATTATTTTAATCAACAGCTTCCTGAATTTATTGCTATTAAACTTTTTTGAATAATTATGACTTCGAGATTAGCTTAAATATTTTTTTCTGAAAAATTTCTAGGTCCAGTTGCGAGCACGATTATGTCTCATACAACGGTAGTAAGGTTAAATTTGAGCTTCACGCAACAAGAAGAACTATCAGGTTGTGCTCGCACTTTAGCCTTGCAATGCGCTCGCAACGATCCACCTAATTGTGCCTTAAACGCGTTGACATTGTGCGAGAACGACCCACTCTCTTTTGAGACTGCCTATCAGATCGTCATCGACGCTGCTTCGCACATTATGACTTCATCTCAGTTATTTACTATCGCTCGTTATATGGAGCATCGTGGTTATCCCCATCGAGCTTATAAGTTGGCGATGCTCGCCATGAAGAACGTTCATCTGGCGTATAATCAAGACGCTCATCCGGCGATTAGCGATATTCACTGGGCTTGTTTTCTCAGTCATTCTCTAGGCAAATCCGAATTAACTAATATGATTCCTTTACTAGTGAAAAACGTGCAGTGTGCCACGGTGCTATCAGACATTTTGCGGCGTTGCTCAATCGCCACACCGGGAATGGGAAGTGGGCAAGATAGCAAACGCAGAACTATTAAACCATTATCTTATGATAAACCTCCTTTAAGGCAACTATTGGAAGCGGCTATTACGGCTTACGTCAATACTACTCACTCCAGACTCACTCACATTAGTCCCAGACATTACGGTGATTTCATCGAATTTCTCAGTAAAGCGAGGGAAACGTTTTTATTGGCCCAAGATGGTCATATTCAGTTTGGACAATTAATAGAAAATATGAAAGTAGCGTACAAAGGGAAAAAGAAACTTATGTGTCTAGTCAAAGATAGGTTTGGCTAACGGTTCATTCTTTTTTTTCTAATAAGTTTCTGCGTAAAACTGCATTAACTTTTTTTGTTTGTTTATAAACTTATATAATAATTATTAAGCCAAAGATTTTTAAAAACGGAAAACAAAAAAATATATCAAGACTTTTTGTTTTTCTCTCTCATTTATTTTCACTTACGTACGGCTGCCAAATATATAAACTGGAGGAGAGAGACAATTTGCAAAGAGATTTTGTTATAAATTAACAGATCTTTGTATAAACATTTATTAATTTAAAAAAGAAAAAAATCGCGATTTAAAATGCAAAAAAAAAAAAATCGTAAACGGTTTTGCTCATATTGTTAAGTTAAAATGGGCAAGGTGATTATTTGCAAACGATTGGTTTCAAACTACATAAAATTATTTAAAACCTTTTACTTTTAAAAAAAGAGCTCTATATAGAAGAAGAAAAATTTTCTATGTAGTAGGATTTCATCTACCTCGTAGTCGAAGTCGTCGCCGTGTGTGTATGTGCGTGTGTGTGTGTGTGAAAATGTAAACACGGAAAAAATTTGTGCGTATAGTTAAGTTCTACAACATAATATTTGATGCAAATTTTAAAACATTTGCCAAAAGTGAGATCTATAGAACACAATTCAAATAATTTTTTTTTTTTTTGGAAATGGAAAACTGTTAAGAAGAAAAACGTGTTAAGATTGTTGGAGAAGTTCACTTCGTCATTCCTTTTTTTATTATTATTATTAGAAATATTTAAATTAGTGTGATCGATTTTTTTTATGTGGATAAAGAAGAGGAAAAAGTCGAAGTTTTGTTTTTGTGCATATTGTATTTAAATTGTAATTACTACACGCCATTATTATTATTATTAATTAAGCATTGTTTTTCTTTTATCTTTTTTGTATAATTATTATTGAATATCAAATTTATATATTTAACAGTTGGGTTAAAGCAGCTGAACATGTAGAACATTTTTTTTGTACATCTTTATCGGTGCAAGTATCGAAGTTGAAAAGAAGTCTGAACCTCGGTGTATGTGATTTGAACGGTTAATGTATTTAATAAGGCCTGATTAGCGTTTTGTAACATTCATCATCATCATTCTTCATTATTTCCCACATCGTCATTATAATCATGATCATCAAATTTATAGTTTATAAGTGAAAATTTTCATCTCAAGCTTTATCTGGTCATCAGTTTAGATGTCTTATTTTTTTTTTTGTTTGTCAGTTTATAAATTACGAGGAAATTCATCGTTAAAAACAATACATTTTCAAAAATAGAATTGAATTCGTTTTACAAATTTCCATCTAATTTTTTTTTTTTTTTTTTGTTTCAAACTATATTTGAGTTTTCTTATTGGCATTTGAAAATTTTTTTATACATATATTTTTAAAAAATTCAAAATTTAGTTTTTTTTTTGACATTTTGTTTTATAGTTTTTTTAAAGTACCGTACCGCATTGTATTTCAAAGTTTTAAGTTTTTTTGTTTATTGTTAATTTCGTAAATTACAAAAATTTGAGAGAAGACGAGAAAATTATATTTACCGGTAACGTACATGTAGTTTTTTTTTTTTTTAAATGCCAATGGAGATAAATTTAAAACAAATTTAAGTTTTGACTATTTGATTATTATTAATGTTTTATAAATTTACCCGTTTGTTTTTAATTTGGAATAATAGTAAATGACAAGTTTTTGTTGTTGTTAAAGAAAAGAAAATTCTGTTTTTGTTTTGACAGTGTTCATTAAAAAAAAAAAAAAGAAAATTCAATTTCAAAAATATATTTTTTGTTGCTTAAAACGATGAATATAATCGTAATACCGGTACTATTTTTCTTATTTTATTTTTGGTTTATTTATTATACGTAAATTTCGCTAAGTTTTGGCCTGTTTAATGGTTTAATTTTTAAACATTAATTTTAATTTGTTCATATTTTTTTTTTTTGTTAATTACATTTTTTAAAAAAACAAAAAAAGCAAAATAATAAATGACTTACGAAGATATTCTTTTGTAAATTTGACTTCATTTTCATTGCTAATTGTAATATTGTTATAATGTAAACATTTTCATTCATTTGTTACGTAATTATCATATTTTTTTAAAAAATTAATTTCTCAATTTTGATGGCATTCCACCTGTATACGTGTGAGTGAGAGTAAAGAGAGACTACTAAACTTCATCTAATTCTAATTCATCCGCTATTAAATCTAAGAGATTATTTTATTGACTGATCATTTTCTAGTTTTTACCAATGTTTTTTTTTTGGTTTAATTTAATTTAATTTAATTTGACGCCGTTGCCGGCAAAATGGCAATTGATACAATTCGACTATTCAATTTTCCCCTCTCCCGATCCAATATTATACACTATTACAAATCATCATAGAGCTTAATTAAAATGAAAAACATTTTGTGTCACAAATTAAAAATTAATCATTGTAGAAAATTAGTGTATAAATACGGAATCATTTAAAAATAAATCGCGCCCGGTGGTAAATATATATACGTCGATCAAAGGTTCTCCCTCACTACTTTCGCATAAATTAACCCCAATTGTTCTTTCGCGATTAACTCCTTGAAATGCACACACTGCACTCCACATTCTTTACAGGTAATGGCTATCCTACGCTGTTCTTCCGATATGGCGTTCCATAGTAACAAATCCCGATAATTGGACATTCTTCTTGCTATTGAATTCTTCACAAATTTGCACGGGAAACTGTAATGTCTGCCATTTTTAGCGTTTATTCCTGTATTAATCGTCAGCTGATGGTCAAAATCCCCTCGTCTTATCCTCTCGCTTGTTAACACCAATGTCCAATAGGCGATGAAATCTCGAGGTTGGGGTATAGCCAGTTTCCAGTAGATTCCAGTCATCTCTGTTCTTGGGTGTAATTTAAATAATATACGAATTAATAAGTTCACCTTGCGGTAGATTTTGGTCAGGTCATCAACGTAGAGGGGAGCCCAATTTCCCAGTGCATACAGGAGGTGGCTGTAGACACACATCTGTATGTATTTTCGTTTTGATTCATAGGGAGTATATTTCG
>JAQGAZ010000031.1:0-140292 GCA_034692225.1 Polydesmus complanatus
TACATGTACATTAATTTCAAATTTATGCAGGGAATATCAAATCGAATAATACCATTATAGATTGTATACCTAAAAATAATTCTATAGTTTTAATTTATTTTTGAGAAATATAACAATCCAGTACTATACTGTAGTAATTGCGAGCCCTACCAGATTTCGCAGTTTAAGACCGGATTGTAATTTACGGTATTATCTATCATAATTCGGGCCTTCAACATGTGAATAAAATTTTCGTTAATTAATACTATCAAAACTTTAATTAAATGTTTTAAAACAATTAAATTCCGTGTTCTCTAAATAATTAGATCATAGAATCTAAAATGTGCTCAATAATATTTTTAAAAATACCTACAAGTATGCCAACTGCAATTAAATTTAAATTTGCAAACTATAAAACCTATCTTTTGGTGACTTCACCTTATGCATACAACATAAAAAAGCATTTAAATGAGGAATTTTACAATTTGATTTTTCAATAAAAAAAAAAAATCACAGATTCTAAATTTAAAATATTTCCAGGAAGAAAAATTAAAATGTTTTTGCTTCCAAAGAAGTATGCAAGGGTGTATTCGTTTGATTTATGTACCTGTTTGCTAACCTATACTACGTGTATCCAAAAAAGATGAATACACCCGTCACTTATCTCATAACTTTGACTGCTCAGGTTCAATTTTAATTTTAAAATGAGTAAGTACGTCTTGAAATATTCGGAAATCTGGGGCGTACTGCACTTCTCTTTTAAGTAAACTTTAAACAATGAACCTCTCCAAATCAATTTACGGCTGTAATTAAAAATGTAATCAATACCAAACAGCGCTTGAAAAAGGCGTACCTTTCGCATTTGCTTTAATTTGTCAATAAGTGAAATAAACTTGGTGTCTTTAAACGTCTGCAATTTCAATTCAGGGTTATATTTTTGAGCACTCAGACCAACCCCTGCAATTGTTTTGGTGTACCTGCAATTAGAAAGAGAAAACAAATCAGTACGTAAACAATACATAAAACACACCTACGAGTTCATCAACACTAAATAGAAAATAAAAAATTAAATAAAATGCTTTTTAAAGTTAGCTAAACAGATTTAACTTAGCAAACAGGCGGAGATTAATAAAACCCGTAAATATTAATCTTATATACGCGTATGATAAACGTTATGTATGCAAATCTGCATGCAGAGACAGACGGAGAAAAATATATAAATTATTAATGATTTATAAAAACAATTCTTAAAAGTTTGATGTGGCAACTGAATAAACCGCACGCCCAACCGAGTTGATCACTTTCAAACTCGTTTCTCATTCAAAAAATTCAAACTAATGGTTAATAAACCCTATTCCAAAGCGTATAAAATTCAAATTTACTTTCGTCCCACCCGACACATGACCCACCCACTTTTAATCAAAAACTGGTATTTCAACTTCTCTAAATTATTTAATCTGCAATCATAAAACAAAGTGATCGTGCAACAACATTTTTTTAAATTCTTTCATTCTTTTGTTAAATGCCTTCACTGTTAAGTGTACAGAAAGTCCTGTCTCTAATAAAAAAAAGTCTTTCCCTCTCTTTAATGAGGTAATTTGTGTAAAGAATGCCGAGTGACAAAAAAAAAAAAAAAAAAGATAAAATAGATACGAAATCAAGAACGTACTCTCCAAGTGCTTGTCCGTTCCAACAGTTACTTTCACTTTGAACCGCTAAACTGTCCTCTTTGCATACGTCATCGGCCAAACCAGCGAAAAAATTCTTCGATTGTCCCAGACTCTTCATAAATTCTCGAATGATGGTGTACAAACCAGTGTCCGCTACGTGTGATGTCATCGCGGTGGCTTCCACGGTCATGTTGACCTCCAGAACGTAATCCTGCCCATCACTCTTGGGAAGACCACATACATTTTTCACCTGAAAATTAAATTTAAAAAAAATTTTAAATTGTTAAACTATTAAAACCATTATAAACAGTTCAGAAATTAAATAAACAAAATTAATGTAATTAATTTACTGTACTTGTTGATAATAAAAATATGACGTGTATTAACAAAACAAAAAATTAAAACATTTTCAAAATTGCAGTAATAACATACTGTACATAAAATGAATATAAGAAATTCATAAATGTAATACTGTATAAGAATGTAAAGCACAAAAAATTCAAAAGAAATGTTTTGCCATCGAAACAATATAAGATTATTATTGTACAGTATAATACAGTATAGCTATAATTCTCCATGATTATTATTGTTCTAAATCAGTTTTATTCGTGAGCTTCCTTATTAAACTTATTTAGAACAACATGAATAATTAAAATAATCGTGTACATTATAATTTAACTAATAATTATGGAATTTCTATCCTTAAAAAAAATAATAATAATATACTACATAAAAAACGAAATGAATAATAAAGATAAAACAGGATGTAAATTAAAGCAAAGGTACATGTATCTGTAATTGGCTACAATGCAAATTGTAAACATTTTTTTTTAAAAAAAAAGTATTTGAACATGAAAATAAATAAAAACCAATAAAAAACAAGAATTTCCTAAAATACTGTATCAGGTTTTATTGCAACAGAAACTTTATAAGTTTTACTAAAAGGATTTAATAAATCAAAACGCCCATTATAAATCATTTCAAAAGCTGATAATTTATAATAGTTATAAAAATAAACTAAGTAAAACTAATGTGTAAAATTATCAAATGCGGTAACTCATCTAGGTCGATTCGGATAAAAAGTCGTTAAAATAAGTTTTAAGCTATGAAAAGTATATTAAAGTGAAGCTTTCATACAGAGAAAATTCCTTTTCAGGTTGTAAACAAGGCTGTGCCGTAGTAACTAGGCTTTGTCAATTCTAAAAACATGAATCTTAAGGAATTTATCTCTGCGGTCTTACATTTCGGGTTTATTTTTCTTTTTAAGATTTCAATCTTTATGATTAAAAAAAATTGCATTTCAATTAATCTAGACATTTTCTTTCCCACATAAAGCAGAATTTTGCATAATATCAAAAACATTTTTTTTTGCCCTTAGTCCTAAACAAACATTTTTTTTATGTTAAATGTGTCAAGAAAATTATAATTACAATATGAAAATTAAGAACCCAATTTAAAGTATACTCCCCACTACACAAAAGCAGGAAAAACACTGGAGTTTATTATACATTTTACCGTATGAGACCGTTCAAAAAAACAAAACAAATATTAAAAAAAAAAAAACGAATTAATTATCTTGCGAAACATAATAAAATGTCAAACTAACTCAAAATAGTTTCGCGCCCACATCTACCGTACTTATTTTCCATTTCATTAAAAGTTCGCATTGAATTTTAATGACAACTTTCTGAATAATAAATTTAATTATTTATTTATAAGTAAAATGCTTTCAAAAAAAAATCGTTACGAGATTAAATGGCGTCTACAAATCAATTTTTAAGTATGAAATGCGCAAAATTACGCTCAGCTGAAAAAAAATGTTGCTTGCACAGCAAAAGTTTCTTTTTACGCTAAATATATACAGTACATGTAGCCTACTGTAGTAGTTGCAAACCTTTCAAAACACATTTTTATAAAATGAGAAATAGCTTATCCAATTGACTAAATACCACAATTACTAAAGTACAGTATTATAAACAGTAGGAAAAAAAAAAAGAGTAGATTTTCAAGATAGCCTCCATAACAAAAAAGAAAAAAAAGCGTAGAGCCGTCTTCATGCTTTTAAATTATTAAATTACTCATTAAATGCGAGTAAATAATGCAGGGTGAAGAGTTGAATTACGTCTACGCATGAAGATCATTTTTTATTTATGAACTCATTTCGTACAACTACGAAAAGTGTAATTAAGTTTAAAATGCTATCTAACACTACAACACTGTCAACCTATTTTACAGCTTTAAATTATGATTAAACAATACGGTACTACTGTAATTAATTTTTTTTTCTTTTGTATCGCTTCTCATTTAGCATGTGCGAAAAAATAAAATAAAAAAACCTCAGTGCAAATTTATCCAATAAAATTTTAATTTACCAGCGAGTTAAATCACTTTAATATCCCAGTCTTATCGCACGCTTTTACCATTTCAATGCATGCAAATTAAAGCGCTGCAAACTTGGTAACTTTTCGTACCAACATGGCAACAGATCACTTAAAAATGTTAAACGTTAACTTTAATATCTAATTTGACAATCTAGGCCAGCCATTAAAATAAGATTGCATATTGACAAATTTTATTATTTTTAATTAAATTCAAAATCCATACATGTACGGTACAGTATATTAAAACATTAAGATGTTTCCTTTTACATGTAAGTTTATTTTATTATACAGTATATGCCCTCCAGTTGCATTTAAGTTATTCTTATAATTTGTCCTCAGAAATCAGCAGTTGAAAATGGCCGAGGGAACCGCAATACTAACAATTTAATAGTATAATATTAAATTTATATATAAAAAAAAAACAACTTACGCATGTATCAGTACGACAACTCTCGGTTTTTCGCCGTCATTTCTATCGTACTGCCAGCAACACATCGACATTTAACTTCTTAAATTATAATTTTCACTTCATTTAAAATATTGCTTAAACAGTTTGACTGTCCATTTAGTTAATCACTATCATGGTTGAGCGAATCTGTTTTTAAGGCTAGCATAACAGTGCCATCCCGCTTTGCAATTTCGCATTTAGCATTATTTAAACCGCAAATTCGTCAAACGATTAGATATGATTAAAAATACCAGTTATTTTAAATTGGTTAGGCTTTATATCATTTTGGGCTTTCCAATTGTCATTTGCGCGTTTAACAATGTGTATGCCGTAATAAGCCAGGTGTCCGAGAAAGTAGTACGCAACTTCCGCCTGTTATAAAATTTAAATGTGCCATTTTGTAGATACTGATTGAGTTTTTTCTGTAAATTCTGTATATTTTTTTGTTAATTCCATAATTATAAAAGTTTAATGTAATAAAAATTATCGAGAACTTACAGTTATGCAAACTCAAAATGTAACTTTCACACTCACTTAAGCATTACTATCCCCTGATAACAATAAAATGACAATGAAACAACAAGGGTAATAACCTTTTAAAAACAATTTAACTAGTAATACTGCAACAAACATTCGATATGCGCACCATTCGTTGTAAATTTTTGTTTGGCGTGTGCGTCTGATACAAACCCGGCTCCATTTTTTTTAAAAAAAAAAACGTGCCCCCGCCCCCCTTCCCCCCCCCCTAATATCTGCCATCATATGCGCACCATTCGTTGTAAATTTTTGTTTGGCGTGTGCGTCTGATACAAACCCGGCTCCATTTTTTTAAAAAAAAAAAACGTGCCCCCGCCCCCCTTCCCCCCCCCTAATATCTGCCCTTTAATAATTTGATTAATCGAAAAGTGAAAAGAATATAATTAGGAAAGATCCAAAAATTTAACTATTAAATAATTAATCATATTTTAACATATTTCATAGCTACAAAACAACAAAAAATATAAGTACCGGTAGTTTTCGCAAATTATCGCTACACATAATTTAACGTGCAGTGTTCACAAATTTTTACTACTGTATGCAGTATTAATAACGTTATATTAATTATGCAAAATCCATTGAGTGCCTACTTCTATTTTGGTCTATAGACTATGGTAAACCATGCAAATTTGTTAGTTACTGTCTCCTAGTCCTTTTTGTAATACTTTATGGCGAACAAGTTTCTTAATGGTCTACTACACAGCTACATGTACATGTATTGACACATCCCTCACAATAACAATTATTGTTTAGAGCAATTCACAAAAAAAAAATACCTTATTAAAGGATCAATGTCGGCAGATAAACTAGAGACTGCCGCTCGATGTACAAAGCTGGCTTAAATTTACCATTTATAAAAAATGGAACTATCGGTCGTTACCTAGTGTCGATCTTTATTATTATTATTAATTTTTTGGAACTTTAAAGACTTTAATGTAAGAAACTTTGTAACTACAGTAGATGTTGTAGAGGTGGCAATGTGCGAGATTATATTTTTAAAAAAATTGTATTCGATCGATTTTAGAAGCAGTACGAAATTTCTTTCATACCATTTTAGAAATGAGCTCGCGAATGTATTCTTTTTATGTAAGCCCGTTCGTAATGGCAAATAAGCAGCAAAATAATAATAAAGCTTTAATATGCTCTAACTGGGGCAACTTTAAAGAAAAATAGTTTTTACCCCAGACTTGGCTTCACGTTTATAGTACTGTAGTACATCATACACGAACAATAATGTCACAAGTTACCAGAATTTATTGTTCATGAAAGATAAAAATTTCTAAGTAAGCAAGTCATTACAGTGCTGCATTTACACTTCGTCAGGCCCTAAGCGCAATACCGTTATGAGCCCTCAGTAGATGAGGTTGAGAGGCGGAAGGGCACATTATTGCTGAATGATAGAATAAAACGAATGGGAAAATTGTCAAATTTACCTCTCTTTTTGCACAAATTACTCTCATTACAAATTACTTCCCTCATAGAGCGTGTCCCCTTAATTACCGCGATTGTGTTTCATAAAAAAAATTTCTAAAAGAAAAAAAAAACTCTAAATATACTCGTATACCGGTAAACAGAGTTTTTGGGTGCAGACCCATGTGTGCGAGGCAGCGAGACTCCTATTTTTCGCCTATTGGGCTTATTTATATGAGGTCCTAGTAAATGAACATGGTGATTTCAAATAATGTAACCAAATGTTACCCATGCAGCAGCCTTAAAAAAATCAATTACAGTAGGTACAATATTTCTCTTTTTACTGTACCAACATGTTTAATTAATGTCAATGGTTTAAATTACTTCATTTAACTACCTCGCTTTAAGCTAAATCGAATTGACAGGAAAAAATCCGTAAACAAATTAAAAGTGAACTCAAAACATTAAAAGTGTATGCCACAAGTTCCAATTAAATAAATAAAAAATACTGTACTTAAAAGAAAAAAAACTCTTAAAAGACCTTATTACCGACCCATGAACGATACCTGGCAAAGTGCAAGTAGCTGTGCTACTTTGAAAAACAATACATGTACCCGGTAGTAAAACTAGTATAGAACAGAATACAGATCCCTGGTGGCCAACAGCATTATATGGCTACCCAAAAATAGATAGAATCAAGATTACACGTACTAAAATACTCATTAAAAGACGCTTTCCTCTACCTGAAAACTGTCTAAATACGACCTGTCTTTTAAAATGCCCAAACACGTTTTTTCTATAGTTAAGTTTCAGAGGATAAAGGTATAAACAGACATGCCTCTTGCCGCTCTACAAGAAGGTGGCTTCTGACGCGTCGAAAGTGTCCGTCGAAAGTGTCCGGACATATTTGCTGGAAGCTTGCCTTCTTTTCTCTATTTACAAGTCACTATTTACAAGTAGGTCTTCTGCTTCAATCAGAATGACCTTCTTCTACTGCCTTGCCTTCCTATTGGCTGTGGCTAATAGAAGCTTAAGAAAAGAGGTAAGAAAGTTCAACCGGTTGAACTCCTTTGCCTCTCCCTTTTCACATCTGGAAATGTTGTTTTGCTGCGGATGTGACGACATATTTAGGGGGAAGAAGCTCAGCTTGTAGCGCGTCAAGAAGCATGTGTGCACGATACTTAATTTTTGAGAACCTGCTTTTAAAGGTCGCACACTACTTCCACGTTGAGTCTCCCTAGTTGCCCTCATAAAAAATTAGAAGAACATTTTTCTCGCGATGTTCACACCGCAAGAACGTTATAGAACCCCTTCCATAAATAACGCCACATACGAGACCTCGGTCCTCGTATATTCACAGATAATGTTCCCACCATGTACCGCATTATGCTTTTCTTAAAATTTATTAAATGAACAACCACTGTATTTAAAAAAATCACATATATTTACATTAAGAATTCAGATTTGTATTTATATATTAGTTCTAGATAAACTACACAAGCAACAAAAGCTACACAATTATTTTTCTTCTCTTTTTTGACATTCTAATCCAACAATATAGTGACTGTAGCTACGATTTTTTTTTTTTTTTAAATATTGAAGTACCGAAAATTACCCAAGTCATCTATGATAATTCAATTAGGATGAGCCAAATAAAATATTCATTTTGTAAATGAAAAAGTCAGAAGTTAATAATTTCACCTACATTTATAATTATTATAAAAAATAAAACAAACAAAACAACTTAATGGAAAAGCAAATAAAAGTGTTTGACAATAATATTGAGAAATTACGGACCATTGGCCAAAAGTGTAAGCTTACCTACAACTTAATTACAGTAGCAGCCCACTTTTCATAAAAATTGTACAAATTCAAATGCATAAAATAAAAGCATTATTTTTATTATTATTACAGCATACTGTTTATTGATTAATTTTTGTTTTTAAAAAAAAACCTAGTTAATTTTTTTATAGTTATGTACTCGGCAATTGTTGATTTTAATACCATATACAAGTGCCTATCAAATATCAATTTTACATCTTGCAAATCAACTCGATATTAACCTGGAGGTTTATTTTCACGCCAACCCACATTTCTACAGGCCAAATACTGTACGTATATTGTATTATAAAATTAAAGCAGAAAAACTAATTTAACGTTTTCTCAATTATATTGAGTTAAACCCCAACACTAAGCTAGCGGTATCGTTTCACCTTTGTTTCTTAAAAGTTACCCACCTTAACATCCCCACCCACTCAATCCCATCTCTCAAATTTTTTACTCAAGTTATTTTTATTCTGGCCATTTGACTGCATATGAAATGCGCTCATTACTAATTCATGTGATAGACTCGACCCACGTATAATTTCGTAACAATATGAAGTTTTAACTAGAGAGAAAGAACGGTGTCATCAGCTCAAAAATCTATTGATTCACCCGAGCTGCACTTTTCAAAAAAAAATAAATAAATAAAAGAAGAAGAAGAAGCCTTAATTGAGGGTGTTGTCCGCTTCTTAAACTTCTTCACTAGTCAATATTTTAATCTCGTCTGGTTTGCGCCGACTTCTTAATTGCTTTGCACGAGACGTCAACCGCATTCTTAAGAAGATTAGCCGCAAGATTTGCACATACATTTACGTATACATGTACATATTATAAAGATAATACCTGCCCCACCATCTCTTATAAGTAGCAAAACTAGCTGCAAATTCTATTCTCTATAATATCGCCATTTGAAAAACTAGCTATTTTAATTAATTATTATAGTTTCTTCCCCCCACCCCCCTCCCCTTTCTCTTGTTTTTCATTCTTTATCAAATTGAAGACGCAAGTCTTTAATCCTTTCACCGAGGCTTAATTAAAGCTTCTAGAAAGTATCTAAATTGTAAGCACACATTTTAGCAATTAAAATAAAAAGACTCTCTTATTATGAAGTGTTGTTTCAAGCGATGTAGGTCTACTTAAGTAAATAATTAATAAGTCAATCAATTAATAATGTCAACATACTCTCGCAGAAAATAAACACAGGCCCTGGTCTACTTTTTATGACACACATCACTTTTTTTTCTCTCTCTCTCTCTCAGAGACAAAATTTAAAAGAAAAATACTGTAAAACTTGAATCATGTCAAATTAAACCCTCCCAAATACAAAATACAACTTTCTTCAAAATAAATAACTTTGGTAAACATTACCGAACTTAAGTTTGGTCGCTTCTCCGTTTTAAAATCAATATTATGAAGTATTATGTGAACTTTTAAAGTTGTTTAATTCGAATAAACGCTTTCAATATTTATATTTAATTGAAGAAATTTTGGAATGATTTTTAAAACTGCACTCGTATACGGAATATTATTATAATAAAATTTATTGAATTTGACCAATTACGTTCGCAGGTTAAAATTCATTAAAAAAAATTAAATGTTCAATAACATTTAAAAATTAAATATTTATAAATTATTCTTGTGTTGCTGCTTGCCAGGAACAAAATTATTGTATGTGGTTTTTTTTTTTCTAATCAAATGTAGTACCGGTAGTTTCTGTTTTTACAAAGTAAAGTTATTTTTTTTTTATGGTTCTGTTGCTGTATACTGTATAATATTGTTAAGCTCCATTAACTCTATAAAAAAAAGCTGCCCTGAGTTATATTGTAGATAAAGAATGCGTTATTGATTCCCATCGATTCGAAAGCAAGTGAAACATCTGTCAACATCGACCTAGAAGATATTTTCCCCGTGCTTTATTTTAGTTCGTCCAGAGCTTTCAAACTTATAAAAAAATATATATATCGCGTTTGATTAAATAAATAAATTTACACATTATTATTATCGCACCACCCAACAGATCATAATAATTATTGTTGACCAACCCCTGTGATAGAATTTTAAAAAAAAATATCCATGCAAAATTAATAATTGCATGTTGGGAAAATATAAGGTTTGTTAATCTCTTTTAAAAATTTAATGCTTCTTAAAGATTCAATAAATTATGTACTTCAATAATTATTATTCAAACATTTGATCCTACATACAGTATTATTATGATTAATGATTATAATTGGCATAATTATAAACATTTTTAAAAACCTTGTACTGTATTTTGATTTTAAGATTAAGTCTTAGATATTGAGTTACATGTAAATAAAACTAAACTAAACCACTTTGCATTCAATATTATCACCCTCCTAAACTAATTTAAAATTTATAAAAGTTTAACAAAATCAAACTTTAATGACCGCAAATTTAAGCTTAATCAAAACAACATAATAATAGTTCTTTTCATCTTTCGATTCAATACATGTACTGTATAATGTTTCGATAAAATAAATCAGTGTTATCCATAATAATTCTTGAACAATAATTAAATTAACCATATGAGTTTTCAAAATAATTCCCCTAATCTATAATTTCAAATTGTCTCGGTCTTATACTGGATATGAGTAACTCTTACCATTAAAAACTGACATCATCAAAAAAATTAAAAAAAAAATTTTTTTTTTAAAAAAAGCGAATAAATAAATTAAAAAGAAAGAAGTGGAACGTCACGAATTTGATTGGCTATAACTTCGTTCTAATTCTTATCAGAGATGTTTGCAAACAACCTTGCAAAACATATGAAGAACATCTTAAATAAACATCCAACGAAAATAACATATCTATTAAAATGTTTGCAGTAAAGGAGCAGAAGAAAAAAAAAATACTTCTAGTATTTAAAAGAAAAAGACCTTGAAAGCAAAATATAAATATTTAGAAGTCAAAGTAACAACATCGTACATATTATAAACCAGAGATATAACTGCCTTCTCAAGGCTATCAAATCCAAAATTAGTAATATCATAATATTTTAAAAGTTTACGTTTTAAGCAGATGAAATTTACACTTTATTGTATGGCGTAGAATATCTATCATTCAATCGTAACCGCTTAAACTGCTAAAAATTTCATATTAAAAAAAAAAAATGATAAGTACACCATAGAAACATTTTTGATTGAACAATAAAGCTTTCACTACTTTTAACTTCAATAAAATTTCAAAAAGTGCGATAGTGTACGACTAACTTTTCCATTATCAGACTGTCAATCAAAATGTTAACTTAAAATTATTAAATTTGCTTAATCTCTTTTAGCCAAAACTAATTCTTCAATTTTTTTCACTTTATATTTTTATAAGATAAATACAGTACAATGCCATGTAAACCTATTGCCGGTCGTTTCAGCCAAAAATAATACAGTACCATAGTGCGGAAAAAGCCCATCACCGTCACTTACTACTCATACGGTTAATATTAAGCTAAAGGCATCAAAATGACATTGTATTAAACCAATGTATAATCAAAATATTTAACAATAGAGTAAACTAATTTGAGCTTTTCTCTATTCTCCGTATTGGAGGAAAGTGAGTAAAAATATTGTTTGAAAGTTAACGCATTTTTTTACGGCAAAAATCAGATGGAAAAAAATAAGTTTTTTCTTACCTTTTTAGAAATTTTCGGCCCATTTTCCATGGCGCGCATGACTGCTTCTGATATTTTAGTGGGTAATTCACTGACAACATTGTTCATGACAGAGCCGCTCTCCATTCCCGACGCCATTTTCTCCAACGCTTTGAGGAAATCATGCCACGGCTGATCCAACTCAGCCACGTTGGCCAAACAACCGCGTATCACGTTGGAACAGTAACCATTACACGCTCTGATGTCTACCAAACCCTGACATTTGGGACAATAAAGAAGTTTATGTAGCGCAACCTCACATTCCGGCGCAACTTCCACGTTATTTAGCGTCTCCAACACTTCCACTCCTAATTGCACAGCGTTTAAAAATGTTCGAGTGGTCTCGAAACTTTTGGCTAACATGACCGCAATGTCGGTGGGAATGTCCCCGAACGGTTTGATCTCTTTCCGAGTTTGCTCCAAACAACTTCGATAGTCTTCATTGACGTCTTTTAATTTGGGGTGGAGGATGCGATGGTAGACAAGAGGAAACAGAGAGTCGAAGAAGGCGTCCACTGTATCGGCCACATCAATACCGGTATCGCGTCCGCTCAAAAAATTACTCAGGTTATCGAACATTTTGGCAATTAATTCCTGGCTATGAGGAGCCATCTTTTTGTATAATTCATCAAAAACTAGCATTGTTTTATTTTCAGATATTTTTATCAAATCCAAAAATCGTTCTGTGAACAAATTATTAAAAAAAAAGTTAGGAATGAAAGGGTTTAAAATTAAATAAATACTGTATTATATTATTTCATATTATAACTTAACTGAGACGTAGATTCTATATTTGAACACTGCACAAGGCTACAGACCCACTTTTATTAAAAATTGAGATACAGTGTACTGTATTGAAAAACTCAAAAAAAAGTTCAATAGAAAGCTATAAGCTTATTTGGTAGCTTTATACAAATACTTTTGTGAACTGTTTGGAATATTAGATTGTATGACTTGGGAGGCTTGTACACAATGAAGAAAACGTTCAGTATTTTATTATACGATAATAATTATAATACTAACTCAATTTTCGAAATGTTTGGGTTGGTAGCTTTGTGCACAACACCGTCTATTTATAAAGGTGCGGTAATTTTAGTTAAAAAATTCAAACGTCTCACCTTGAAGCGGTTCATTGTTTCTCATCAACAAGTTTCTCATATATGAGCTGGTTGACTGAACGATAGACAGCAATTCTTCTTTGACAATTTCTTGAAATTTGATTTCCACAACCTGAGAGCAGCATGATTGCTGCGATGCACAAATTTGTAAATCGGTTCCTAATATTTAACAACAATACAAATTAGAAAGTAAAAGCTGTGAAATAAAGAGGAAAATGTAGAAAATTTTAATAATTCATAAGCTCGAATCGATTATTTCGCAAGGTAAATAACTTAAGATTTGCTTTCGAGTGTGTTTTCTCCGACAAACAGCTGTTGTACGAACGCTCTTAACGAAATTTATGAGTTCACAATAAATAAGGACCCATTTTCGCTTCCTTTTCCTAAGACGAGAAAGTACTCATATTTTATTCAACCCCATCCTAATGTGCGCGCATACACACACACACACATCGATTACATCGTTGATTTATGGGCGTATTAGAAGAATGCAAAGATGACACATGATTCATAATTTATTGAAGAGCAGAGAATCACAAAAAAGTTTATCGAGCATTTAACTTTAGCTGCAAAAATAACCTAATCAACATTTATCATAACAAATTATATCCTTTCAGTCGGTCATCCACCCACTCGGGCTTCAAAATGTCCAAAATAAAATCTAATTAATAATTTAAAAATAATCATAACTTGTCAGTTTTGAATAAACGGCAGAATTATTATACATGTACTGTATGGCACAAAATTCAAACACTTTGAAATTGTTATAATACGGGTACCGGTAATTATTATATTTACTTTCTTAGAATCGAATTAAAATCGGTTTCCAAAATAATAGATAGTCTACTGTATACCTAACCAAATTACAAAATTAAGCAATCAACAACCCATTTCAATATTTAGACACATCAAAAGAAGAAAAAAAATTACGTGCAGCCCTACGTGTACCGCAATTGAATATTTAAACCGCCGAGTCAATGTAGCTTTCTTTAAGAATAAAAATTAAATAACGAGCGGGCTTTGAACGTGGTTGCAATAAAAACGCAAAATAAAATGCTATTATGGCTAAAGTAGGCAATATTTTATTAGAATGCAAAATTGCTATCAATAAAATATAGTACAATACTTCATATAAAAGTGCATCGTTATATTTTCAACAACTTTACCTATAAAAATATATTTACCATACTTAAAATAAAGAATATTTTTGAATAGGGATCAGTTATTACGCTCCACCATCAATCTAGCGGTTAATTACGAGACTTTAAAGTAGTCATAAAACCTTATTTTCAACTTAAAATAATATTTCGAAGATTGTTTAAAGAATAATAATTAAACTTATCATAAAAACGAGAATCAAAAGTTACTCGAAAAGCTACAGTCTATAATTATCATATGCTATTTAACTTTTTTTTTTTGTAAGAAAAAAGAAAATTTCATTCCATCCCGATTTATTTTTAAAATCACATAAAGTTGCAAAATGATATGAAAAGCACGAATCATGTTAATGTCAGTAGCCTGAGTTGATTTCGTGCGTGTACGAAAATAAATCCACCCGAGCAACATCAACAGTAATTTCTAAAAAAAAAAGTACAGTATTTTTAACTTTAGAAACTCCTATCACATTCATCTCCTCAATTACAATTTCCTCGAGTGCAATTTTTCAATTATCCCTATATTTAGATATTTTGATTAAGTTAATAAAGAAACTCTTAATAAAAAATAAAAAAAAATACAAATTGCATTCACCAGAATCATTTTACAGTACAGTATTCAACTTCTAACTCACTGGTGGATAATTTCAACTAGTGCTGCCGATTCTTTTTCAAATAAAAAAAATAAGAAGGTAAAACTAGTTCGAAATTATCTATTACTAAATACACATAAGAGCGGGCTTGATGATTACAGTTATTATGAATGTTCAATAGCAGAAAGCTCGGCTGGAGAAAAAAAACTAAACTATCTTACCGCTAAACATCAAAATTTATGACGTTCTGAAATTTCTATCAATTTGTAATAAATAACGCGGGGTAATTTGAAGCAATCGTAAACTTAATCTAATATTAAAGTCCATATATATATAAGCTTATATTATAAAACCTAGTGTAAATCGATGGCGACACATACACATAAAATACAAAAGAGGAAAGAAGAAAGAAAAAAAAATGTGATAAGAATTCCATGCATAATTCATGGAAACTCTCTTAGCCCTCTC
Organism: Polydesmus complanatus; assembly: GCA_034692225.1. Taxonomy (NCBI): domain Eukaryota; kingdom Metazoa; phylum Arthropoda; class Diplopoda; order Polydesmida; family Polydesmidae; genus Polydesmus; species Polydesmus complanatus. The sequence goes on from JAQGAZ010000031.1 coordinate 15,247, forward strand.
ATTTCGCTTTCCGATCGACCTTTGAGCTTAATTTGTTCAACCTTTCTACCGGTGCGAATACCAACCTAGCCGAAAACAGAAGAGTTTATTTAAGGCGAAACGTGCGGGGTCGAGAACATTTTTGGTATTATCAGAATTTGATTTACAATTTAACAACTTTTTTCTTTCTCCCTCTTTTTTTTTTCTTTAACAATTTAATATTATGCGCGCTGTTTGATTTTATTCATAATAATAATACATACACTTAGCTAACGTAATTATATGCATTACAGTATTATACAAAACCATTTTTTGAAATAAAAATTAAGTTGCTATAAGTTACTGTATGTAGAGAATTCGGTAATTTAATTTTCTGGTCTCGTCGACTCATTTATGCCATAAATCTCAAAATAACAGAGTACAGTTTCATAAAATAAATTCCACAAACTCCATAGTTAATTTATCAGATTTTCGAACGCGGCAACAAGTTTTTTTTTTTTAAATAAAACATGTGCTTGTCTTGTATTAAAATCCCTTACTTCTTGTGATAACATTTTGTGGCGTTCATAATATACTGTACAAGTTTGTCCCATTTTTATTATGATTGACAAATCATTGTGCTCACCAGCGTCGTTTCTAGAACATGAGCGGATGTCACCTGTTTTCTAAACAAATTGTGTACCGAAAATGACCTCCCAGTTTCTACTGTAATATCTAAAAATCTGTTAAGTTGATTTTTTCCTCAGAAATAATGTAAATCATATTGCATCCTCTTTCATAATTTAGTGTAGTTTTAAAGCCCGCCAACGTCCTTTTAATAATAATACTAATAAAAACTTATTAAAATTTAAAAATAATAAAAAAAAAAAAACTGTTGCCAGTTATAAATATTATTCTTCCCGACGAAACATTAGTCAATATTAATTCGAAACATATGAACTTTAACATTTTGGCATAAGTGTTTTCATGACTCAATTTCCTTTTGTGTAAACACTATAATCTTCTTTTCGGGCGATTAGTTGGTGTTAACACCAAATAATAGTAAACACCTTGACGACATCCTCTCTCTCTTATCTACCAGTATTTCGTTCTATTTGTTTGTCTATCTCGCTAACCGAACACGTGTTTTATTTAAAAATACAGTCGAAGCAAAACGTGAACAAAAGACTTGCAATTCGATCCAAGTGCATACAGACGGTATAATAATAACCGAAAAAATAATAATAGCAAAAAAAAAAAAAACCTATTAGAAAAACAATTAAAAACGTTTACAACGCTTTATGTTTCTCTGCAGATTAATTGAAACGCCAAATAGTGTCAGCAAAAAGTTCAGACTATAGGATCAACTTTCTAGTACTACTGTATATTGAAACTTTTCTTTTTCTGAGGTAAACAAACCACGTTTCATTATACACACACACACCAAATATACAAAACGCACACATACAGATATAAATATAACCTCAAATAGACACGTCATTTCTCCGCCAAACTTTCCCCAACTGCAAAAATCTCCCTGGAGGAGGATCAGAAAAATTGTTATGGAAAAGTCGATAGATAACTATTATTAGTTATCTTGTCAGTTAAAGCAATATAATCACAAAGCAAATCTTAAGTTGTTATTTACAAAAATTATCTTATCTCGAAAATTATTATATTGTCCGAGATAAGTTATGAAAAACGAGTTAAAAGAACTTAAATGACACTTTACCATTGATTGGATGAGTAGGAATTAACTCTATTGATCCCAAGGATTTGGCGGTGAATAGATGCCTTATTTCGGCGCAAGAAATTTCGACAGGATGATCAGATGAACGGCTAATTGATCTTATTGTCGTCAATTCAGTCCTGTTAACCACGTCCGCCAGCACCGACGATAATAGAAACAAAGCGGCTGAAAATAAACAAAACACAGTCCTACCACTGCCAACAACACTCGCATTTCTTCGTCTCTCCATGTCTTTTGTTTTCCCAAAAATCACGATCACACCACACTTTTTTTTTTTTTTTTTTTATGATGATTCAACCGTTAGTAGCCGTTGAAAACGAAAAATTCATAGAATGAATAAGCCGAACATTCAGAAATGAAAGGAAGGTGGGGAGAAAAAATTTATTTTTTTTCCCCCTTTTCGCTTAACGTACCACACGTTTTTTTTCCTTCTTCTGCCGTGCACAGTCTCGGCAGGTGCACAAGGGTATACCGAACTAGTATCAGATTTGTCCGCGCGGTCTCGGGCTTTTCATCCAATCAAATTTATTATTATTTTTTTTATATAATATTTTTTTTTTCTTCTTTTCCTTACCCCCGCCACCCACCCTTACTTCTCTCTTTTTTTATTATGTAGATCTTCTTTTCAGCTACTTGTTCTGTCTTCTGACCGCCTCCTCCCATATGTAGAACGGTGTATTCCACCCAAACCTTAAACGCATAAAGGTCACAGCCGAAATAGAATTGTATTGCGTGAATTTTGCCAGTGCTGCTGCAGCCTGCGTACGTTGCTGGTGCGGTGGTAGCGTGAGTGGTAGTGACAACTTGTCACCCCTCTCTCTCTCTCTTCTTCTTTCTATTTCGCCTCGTTCTTTGGATGCTTTTTCTCACGACCGGAACCACTCGATTAACATAATAAATACCTGACTGCCAGCTAGTCTTTTCTTTATTCCTCCTTCAACACTCGCTATTGGCTAGTCTCGCTATCTTCAAACAAGCATTTACACGTAAAAACCTGTTTCCGTCAATGAAAAAAAATAACCTTTTCTCCCTTTTTTTACCTGCACAAAATGAAGGTGTGTAACCGAAAAGATTTTTTACAACTTTCGAGTTCTTTCTACCAGATGGCGCAATCGCACGAGTAGGAAAAATCGTTCAATTTAATGATGCGGATCTTTCAAAGCGGTTATCCGGCTGACCCGTTCAATTTAGGATTATTAATTTTAATTCAAAAAATAAATCAATAAGTATTAAAATCGTGTAATGGTTATTATTGATCAGAAAAATAAAGCTAAATATAAATAATTATAATATTATTAACCCAAAGTTACGCAGTTTGTGGAACTATATATCAAAAACTAATCATTTTTAATCTTATTAATAAATTTACTTACTTTTTTCAAATTAAATTAACCAAGCATTAGTAATTTGCAGATAATTATTCGTAGCTCATTTGCATTAAAACAAAACAAAAAAAAAATCAAGCAGATTCGTTCCTGAAATCGTTCACTTACGCTAAGTATTTTGAACGAATCGAAATTGTGGATCATCACCAAACTCAACGCCAAAAGACGCCGATTGGAGGAATCTAAATTAAGACTATAAAAACTTAAAAGTGAACTAATTTCAAACTAAAAATAAATTCTTAACTTTTTGTGAGGGAAAATTGGGATTGAAATACGAGCTTTTAACTCGATAATTTAACATATTTTTTTTCGTGGCCTTATTCCAACTACAGTATAATCGAATAAACTGTTTAGTCTGAAATTTTTCCCTTTTTTTATCCCAAAAACTTTAAATAAAGTACATCAGAATAATTCTATATATTTTTTTTATAATTTAATGGAAATTTATTATTTTTTTTTAGTATTAAAATCCGTTAAACAAGATAATAAAAAATTCCATTGACATTTTCACATAAGTAACTTCGAATATTATTATCACTTTAATTCTTTTTTAGTTGAAGCCGATTTTGCGGCTTTAAGTGTAGCGAAAAACGACTCCAATTCATTCAAATTACTTGTAGTATTTTTGGAGCCGCTAGTGGCCGACTTTAAATCAGCAAACCTACCTTCAGAAGCGTCAGTCGAATTCCTCGACGCCGACTGTGAATATTCGCTAAACGATTGTTTATTGGGACCTGAACGGTTACTAACCAATTTCGAATTTTGATCCAACGCTGTTTTTATGGAGTCTCTTCTTTGAGAAAGTTTGCTTGGATAAGATTTACCCAGACTTGTTTCAACTTCATTCGATTCTCGCCTTTTGTTAACGGATGAATTATTTTTCATTTTCGTATCGGTTTCCTCACTCGATTTATGAGTCGGTTTGTTACACGTGGAGGACCTTCTTTTACTGTCGGAACCGACAGACCTTCGGTCTAAACTCTTCGCGTTATACTTCGACTTAGAATATTCGCTGCGATTTCCACTGACAAAAAAATTAAAAAAAAAATAATTATTCTGGATTTGTAAACTTGATAAATTTCAAAATCTCTACAACTTTTTTCGTTTTCTGCTTTTTCCCGAATCTTCGAACGAACTACTAGACGAAGATTCTGTAGACGAAGAATCCGAAGATGAATCAGAAGAACTAGTAGAAATATCAATAGGAGACATGGATTTCTGTTTTTTCTTATCCCTTAAAGTATAAGAAAGAGTCAAGCATAATCTTATGCATTTTTAAAAGCAAATAATAAATAAAAACCTTTGTTTATCGTCGTCATGACGTACTCGGTCCACACTTAAAAGTTGTCTCAACCTTTCTTTAGTAGTTGGCTCGCGCTTACTGCTTTTGGTATCGGAAGTCTGACTTTCTTCTTTTTGAGCTTCTTGTGAACGTATCTTTAAATAAAATTATCAATAAAAAATACGAAAAATAAAATGAAATGATGAGAGGTGATAACAACATTAATACCCATATATCAAATTTTACAACGCGTTTTGTTATAAAATACCAACCAACACAAAGTAAAATTTAAATCGTCAGCAGCGTCAGTGGTTGTAATTTGGGGTAGAAATCAAGTTGAAAATGTAAACGTATTCCCACACCGTGAATGCCAATTATTGCGGTTGAATCGTTTCCAAAATAAAGTTGCAAAGCAGAGTACAAATGGTCGAGTGAATATAATAGGTTGAAGAAATTTATAATTAGATTGAGTCTTATGATTCAGAAGAGAAAAAGCAAATGATGATCTAACCCGCGAGATCTCTTGTTCGGCCAACTTTTTCTGAGATTGCTTCACATGTTGCATAGCCTCTACGCTATTTGGATTTATTACCACAGCTCTTTTATAGATTTTAATAGCTTCTTCTATTTTCCCATCGTCTTCCAAACTACCAATAAAATGAACAACTTTAGAAACAAATTATAAACAGCAAAATTGATTACAATTCAGAACTGTAACCCTGTTCGCAAATCGAATAAATTTTTTTAATCCGCCGATTTTCTATAAAAATGGGCAAGTTCTTCTGGTTTTGTTTGCCTTGGATTTTTTGAAAATGTTGAGCAATTAAAAATACTATTACTATTTTTTTTTTTTAACTTTCGTGTTAAGCTAAAATAAATGTTTTCTTTAAATAATTTTACCATCTACCATTGCGAATCAACAATGAAAAAATTCGTGATCGACATTTGAAACTATAATAATACTTACTGTTTGCCATGGGCAAGCAAAGTGGTAACCATAAATTTTCGAGCATTGACGTGATTTGCATCTATTTCAAGAGCTTTTTCAAAATCCTCTAAAGCTCGAGACAAACCGTTGTTATTAGCATAACTAAAAATAAATGTTGGCATAAAATTAAAGCAAATATTTTTTTTAAAAAAATAATAAATATGTTTTAAAATAATAAACTTACAGAGCACCTCTAGCCACAAAAGCTTCAACATTTTCCGGATCAATTTGAAGAGCTTTATTTAAACATTGAAAAGCTTCCAAGTTATTTCCAGACTTGAAATAATCCACACCTTGTTTCACGCTGTTTAAATTAAGGTTAAAAGATGACAATTCTTTAAAAATTACAATTGAATCTGATGTTGAAATATAACCTTTTATAAGCCCACTGAGCACATTGAGTTTTATACAATTCCACGGCATAATCTGCTCTGGGATATTCCTTGCTATAATTGAAATATGGTCAAATATTTTTCAAAATTCACAAAATTATTAACTTACTCATGCAAACCTCTCATCAAAGAGGGACATCGCTTTAGATTAACACCCATTTTCATACTCAATTGAGAAACAATAGATGGATTCATAAAACCAAGCGTCTTAACCATCGATGACTCGTAAGATTCACCACAAAACTTTGAAGATTTTCTAAATGAAAAAGAATAAATAATTAACATCATTACATTTCCGTTTTATAATGCAAAAAAATTACTTAAAATGTACAGGTAAGTCATCGTCTGTAATTAAACCCTGAATAAAAATACTTAATTAATCAAAACAATTACTGATACAGGACTGCGTATTATTGTAATTCGCAAAAATACTAAATAACGCAATTACTAATTTCAGGTGCAGTTGAGTGACGTGTGGAAATGTACTTTCAATCATAGAAATATAAATCTTTTCAGTTTCAACAACAATCTCATTTACAACACCTAGTCAAAAAATTTGTTTTAAAAATAAATAAAAAAGATAACAAAAGATAACAAAACACCAACCTTGAATTAAATCATTAACATTAAATTCATCCAACGGATCTTCATGAGCCGAAACTTGTGGAATGTGATGCAAGTGACAAAAACACTAAAGAGCCAAAATAAAAACTAGGTTAAAGATTCCTTTGTACATGTATAATGTACTGTGCATTCCCTTAAATAAAACAAACTTTACTTTAAGATTAAGGTCGTCGATAAAACGCATTTTCCCGGCATTTAAACACAGCAGAGTTATTATTAGACCGTGAATATGTTTGCCAGCAACCCGACCAATCACAACATCTCCTTTCATTAAAGTCTGTAAATAATTTTAATTGACATTTTAAAATGCAAACCATAAAGTGAACCAATATTTGTTTAAATTTTACATTATAAAAATGCTTCTTTCGAGCGTCAGCTTCAACGTTCATGAAACATTCTATAGGCGGTAAAATCGCGTATTTATCTAAAAAATAATAAATAATAATTATTATGAATAACAGTACCAAATCTTTAATAATATTATTATTACCTTTATCTTCTAATTCAATAGAGGAATTAACAACAAATTCTGAATGTGTGTAAGGTTTAAAAAGCATGTCAGCTTTTTTAGCAATAAATGATGCAAGCAATGCTTTCTTATTTTCACTCAAATTTGAACCGCTAACATTATTAAGATCACCAACATAAATGACTTATGATACAGTTTCCTGAATTACAATTAATTAAGAATACCTTTTGTCAGTTAAAGGACTAGCATCTTTTTGCTTAGGAGTGATTGATTTGATGGCATTTTCACCTTGTTCAATCCTGATGGCGTCGATTAGCTGGCTCCCGTGATATTCAACAGACTTCAATAAACAATTCTGATCCATATTTAATTTAGTTTATTCTTTTTAACTTATAAATTACGTCGTACATCATTCTATTTAACCAAAGGGGAATCTATGAGGAACAAAATAGCTAGACGACCACGCTTTATCCACAGTGTATTTACATCACTATGGCACGCGAAACACCCAAACCTTAGGTGTTAGGTATGGAAATCATTGTTATTCTGTGACAAAATAATATAAATTTAATCCTGAATCCTGATCTTGATCAACTGAAAAAAAAATTTTTTTTAAAAAAAAGAAATTTATCTTTTTTAAAAAGGACAGAAAAATATACCTACATGTATTTTAAAAGAAATAAACATTTTTTTCATTTTAAATTTTTTTTTAGCCATTTGGGAAAATACTGTAATGTTTCAGCGTCTTTTTATAAATCGCAAAATAACTTGGCAAGGGAATTAAAGACATCGTTAACAATAAAAATTAAAAGAATACTTTTATTTTAAAACCAAAATTGAAAGTTGACAACAAAATAATTATTCTAATTCCAATAAAACTCTATTTACAGAAACGATTTTCTTCTGCATAATTATAATAATCATTAAAAAAATCTCTTGAAATGAGTATAATCATTTCTCATTGAATTATTAATACTGTATCGATTCAACAGTTCCTGAAATTTTAAAACAGTAGTTATTTATATTGTTAAAATATATGTACAACAATTAGTTAAAAGTTTATATGCGAACGCGCGGAGAAACAAAATTATGCAAATAAAAATTAATTAAAAACTAGCTTTTATCGTGCGAGTTCATTGAAGGAAATTCATCGCACATGGACGGATCAGTCATTCTATTTTCCAAAACTCTTCGGTCCCAAAAACTAGCTCTGCTGGCAATCGCGCTACTTATTTTCTTTTTGCCAGCTCTTGTACAATTGCATCCACTATCGCTTTCAACCCAAGGAAGACGCCTTCTACTTGTGTCTTCTGAATTATTTTGATATTTACAGTTGCATTCGCAATCTTTTCGATTGTCGTTATTTAAAGTTGTCTGGTTCGAATTATCAGAGACGGTGAGCAATTGTTCAGGTTTCTTTTTTGGAGTAATTACAAAATTTCGATTGCCTTGCGCAGCACTTTTTTGTACAACCAACTGACGATAGTCTCTGGGTAAACATCGAGCAGTCAGACTGTGAACCTAAACAGTATCAAAATAATGACTAATAAATAAAATTAAAAAAAATAATAAAGTTTAGTACCGAAATTTCAAATGGTATTCAGGAAAAAAGTTAAGAAAGCTGTAGAAAAAGAAACATAGAAAAATATAATGAAGTTTCTAATAGTTAGTAGCGACTAAAAAGAATGAATACATATTTAATAATTAACTGTTGAGCTTACTCTTTTTACATAATTTTCTGTTTGAGATATATTTTTATCGTCTAGAACTTCTAAAATAAAAATAATAAAACTTTTAATTAATTAAAAATAAAAAAACAAAATTTCTTTTAAAATTCTTAAACACCTTCAACGTTTGTTTGTGAAATTTCGCCATTTTCTTTATGACCGTTGACCCCTTCGTCCATTACCACAATAGGTCTATGACGAGCTCTTGGAGAAGGAATCGGAACAGGAGATTTTTCTTCCTTCTTAAAATTCGAAAATATTAATGTATTTTGCCATCAAATATTTGAAATTTGTAATAAAATTGTTTTCAAAAAACTAACCTCCAAATTATTCTTACAAATAGTTTTATCTTCAGACAATTGTCGATTAACTATTTCTTGTCTAACATGATTCAAATTCTGTTTCATCAAAGAAATCTAAATAAATTCGACAATAATATGAATTGCAATATAACAGTACATGTACATTAAAAAAAAATTATTAAGTGCAAAAACCTCGTTATCATTTTCATTGGCCAAAGCCACAGCTCGAGCAACTTTGCCCTCTAAATATGTTTCTAAAGAAGAATCGGCCGAGTGTAAATAATTTCCATTGCCTGTAGGAGTTGTCGGAGTAATTGTTGCCGTAACGTTTTGATCCTATCAAAATTAATGAAACAAATTATCTTCAATAAATTTTAATTCAATTAAAACTTTGCGTATTTTAAGTATTAACCCTGAGTTGAAGAGAAGTTGGACGAGAGCCAGGACAACTTCCGGTGCGATTAACTTTTTTCGACTCACTCGACGTCTCGTTGACAAAATAATCTCTCTGATATCTTCACAAATAAAAACATTATTAATTAATTTCTTCAATAAATTAAATTCATTGAATAAGCACTTTGATAAATTCAAACTATTTGGCCCGCAGTCAATTTTAGAGAGGTTCGGAGATGTTGTGAAAGACGAAGGTTGGTCGTTGGCTAACGACCACGTTGACTTGCCAGAAAAGCTAATTCCTCTTTGCAAATTTCTCTTTGCAATATTTTCAGCAGTGTAAGGATTGTTTGAAATTTGAACGGCATTCTCCCATTTCTTATGTTCTCTTTCGGCGATAGTCCCTATTTTTTAAAAACAACCAATTAAGTCGTACCAAATAAATTAAAAACGAAAATTTAAATCAAACACCTGGCAAAACAGATGGTCGAGATAGCTTTGTTTCTGACTCATTTCCATTTGGTAATGACTTGCTGCTTTTTAACTAGAAACAATAAAAATAAAATTTAATTACCGTACTTTTTTTTTGTTAATGCAATTTAACCATAAAATTAATTTCTAAATACAACGTCGCCTGAGTTATTTTTTATTAGTTGCATGCACTCATAATTTCGTACCGCTATACATAGCCTATAAGCATCCAATTATTTATTATATTATGCCAAGATGTGCGTTGGGTGAATTTTTAGGCATTTAGTTTGCAAATCCCATTATTTAAATACCTGTCGTGGAAGGACACGGGGAGATAAACGGTTTTTAAGCTGGCGAACCTCCCATGTTCGCAATTCAAAACAAACTTGAGATTTTTCCGGTTTAGTTGTCCACTATTTTTTAATGCATCAGGTTTAAAATTTAATTTGATTATAATATGCTATTTATTTAAAATAATTGCGTCTATATAATAAGACAACAATAAATTACCAAATGTCTTAAAATATATACGAGTATTTTAAAAACTTGGTGGAAAACTAATTTATAAATAATTTATAATTAATTCTATTAACGAAAAATATAAATATGCCTACTGCCCAAAAATGTAACCAAAATTTTAAATTAAATAAAAATCAATTAAAATTCTATTGATTCATTAAACAAGACATTTGGCAATAATATAGCCTACAATAATTATAAATGACGAATAATTCTATATCGATCAATATTGAAAGTATAAATTTCATTTAGTGCCAAAAATCAAATAAAAGTTTTACACTAAAGTTAATACTGTAGAATAAATAATAATTTTCCAAAATTTCTAAAGTATTTTGTGTGCCAAAACTAAACCGTTTTTTGTATATGTAACCGAGTAATTGCGCATTAAAATAAATTAAATGTTGATAATAATATTATTATGTTGATAACATAATATTAATGTATAAATTTCAAAATGTTCAAACTTACCGAAATCATTTTATCAATATCACTCTCAGAAAGCTCCTTAGTTGAGACACTCGGTCGTACCTTGTCTTCTTCCAAAGACAATTCTTCTTCCGGTTGAGGAGAAGAATTTTGGCTTGAGACCGTCAACATAGTTTTACAAATTGTAGAATCCACTATGTGCTCATCCAAAGAAAAATCATTGCTAATAGATTCCTCTTCTGCGCTGATTATTTCACTTGAATCATTTTCTAACAAATCGATTGAAAGTCTTCGTGTTATAATCTCCATACCCAAATTAGGGTTTTTGACCTCTTCATTTGTAATCAAATTAAAGTGCTCGTTTAAAATCTCGTCTTCAAATATTTTGTCCGAAGTATCGGATAACTCGTCGATATCCCTAAAATATTTAGTAAAATTTTTAAAAACAAAATTCAAAATGAACGATAAATACTATCCATTGCCAAACCTATTTCCAATTGTAGCCCTAACATCTGTTTGTGGATTTGGTACTAGCATCGCTATTGGTTCCTCCCCAATAATAAAGTCGCCCATGTTCCGGAATGGAGAAACGCTTTTCTTTTTCCGAAACAACCAGTTCTTCTCCCAATCGTCAATCATAGCTTTGAGCATCGTTTCTTCGCTATTGTCGCCATCTTTTTCATCCCCGTCGGAAGTGGAATGCTCAGCCGAATTCTCGTAAATGTCCACTCCGAATTCGGGAAAGGGAACACGATGACTTTGAACAAATTCAAGTCCTGCTAAGTACGAATCAAGAACCGGAAGATGTTCGGCACTTATAACAGTTACTTTCTCAATCGGTGGTTCGATTGAAGGATATTGGTCAGACAGGTCAGGGCTAACCGATGTGCTATATACCAGACTTCCGCCATTTTTAACTGTTGTAACAATTTCTTCGATTTGTTCTTCAATCTAACAAACAAATATAATTTAATTGCAATTACAGTACCGTAGTAATTTATTTTAAATTACATACAGCACTAATTTGTTATTAAATAAATTTATTAATTAATAACTTAGCCAAAAAAAAAGTGCAATTGCCAAATATCGTAACTATTTATTTAGCTTAGTCGCACAAGGGCAGAATTAATAAATAAGCAAGAAAACAATAGTTTTCCAGCAGATGTATAGGCCTACAACTGCGTCAAAACACAATTAATTTATTAAAAATTTTACAATTATTTTATTGATTCTCAATTTTTTTTAAAAAAATTTCAGACTTAATATCTCAACTGAACTTCTAGATAAAATCTTTTTTAATCAATAGGCTACTAAAAATAATTTAAATTTACCGTGTATTGAATAGGAGTAGTTTTGCGAAAATCTTTAGCCCAAGATAAATCGTCAACGTTATCCTCAATTGTCGCAGCTTCGTGGTTACTTAATTTTGAAATTGATTGAGTCGATTTGGCTATAAAATAAAAAAATCTATTAAATATTTTTAAACGTTTGAAATAATTATTATCCGTTCAGGCCGAGCCACAGTAGTTGGCTCTTGGGGAGTCCATTGACTGTGGTGTGTCGGACCATCGTCATTTTCTGCCCCCCCCCCCCCCCCTCCCCTATGGCCATTACTGCGGCCCCAAACTTTTAATAACAATACCTCTTCGAGGTAATGGCACAGGAAGTTCAAAATCGATATCGGTTTGAATCTCTTTGTTTGAGACGCTAGAGGCTCGAGAACCCACACTGAGTCGGTCATCGATGTAACCGTAAGGCTCTCCAAACCGAGGTGCACGTTTACTTTTTTGATACTTTTCTATCACCTTTTTTTTAATGCAGAAAAAAAAATTAAAAACCCCATTTCATAATTTTTTTTAAAAATTTATACTTTATTGATGATGGCTGTGGATAAGATTTCTTCGTAACTCTGTTCATCAAAATCCTCATCTTTTGACAAGTACGCGGAAGAAGTTGATGAATATTGCCCGCCAACATTCTAAAAATGTAATTAAATTAATAAATTTTGCAAAATAATTAATAATAAATACTATACTGTACCATTAATAATGGTAACTCCTTCGCTTCTTCTATTAATTCTTTAACTATATATTTCAAAACACTATGAGTCGATGTTGGCGTTTGCTCAGTGGCAAGCGCCATATCTAAATAAACAAACAAACGTTTTTTTAATGAAGTTCTCAAATCTCTGTAGTCATTGAAAAACGGTGTAGCCTAATTAAATTTTAATATTTAAATTTTAAAATGACAACAGAATTTTTAAATTAATTATACACAATCGTGTAAAATGTACGGTATACATGTTTCTTATTTGGCATTTTAATTTTAACAATCAATACAATGCACATGTATTAATAAAAATAAGTAAACTTACTAGCTTGGGCTTGTTGAATGGATTGGATGAGTTGACTGAGAGCATCGCTGATTCTTCGATGATATATTTCAATCATGCGTTCATCTAAAAATAAATTTTAAATTAAAAGAAAACAATTTATAACAAAATTCTAATTTTTTTTTTTTAAAGACTTACATTCTGGATTTTGAAATAAAGGTTCCAAGGAGACATTTTCTAGAGAACCTTCGATGAGCTTTTCAACAATTGACTCGATATGTTCGTGTAGGTACAATGCCGAAGGATCCATATCACTTTCCCCATTAAATGCTGAAATGGTTGTTTCCGCGTCTGAAAATTGTTATAAAATATATTTTTAATTTATTTAATAAATTAAACACAATATACCTGATGTGGCAACTTTTTTATGCCCCGCAACGTTAGTGTCCGAAGTTGAAACGGGGGACATACTCGGACCATTGTATCCAGAGTCGTTTTCAATGTCATTCTCATCTAAAATCAAAAAAAATTTAAACTCGAATTATTTTTAAAAAATTGACCGATTTTATCAAAGCTATAGTCAAACATATTTGCATGGTATTCTCTATTGCATTTATTTTAACTTTAGCTTCTGAAACGCGTAAAAACTGTGAAACATTACGTCCGTGGAAGTCCGCACCACTGACTACATAAATAAAAAGTTTATCCTCAATTTTAATTTTTTTTCCCGTCGCATTATTGTATAAAATATTCATGCACCTTCTCTATAATTTGATAATAACCGCAGCTTTTAATATGGTAAATTTGTACAACTCAAGTGAGGTTATAAAAATAATTCTTTACTGTATTAGAAAAACAATTAAAAAATGCCAATTTGTTATTCCAATTTATTCATCGGTATATTAAAAGAAAACCACCATGGAAAAACTTTAAACATAAGTGCAACTTTTTTTTTTCAAACAAAAATAGTTAGCGGTTCATTGTCTTACATTCGTCAGACCCCTTTTGCATAGCCATGAGTTTTTTAGCACTTTCGAAACGGCGACATCTTTCCATTAATTTACTATGAATCCATTCTGGAGAAGGAGATTCGCTGAAAAAACAAACAAAAAGTTTAAATGCGTTGAATTACAATTTTGCGGTAACGATTAACAATATACTGGATATAATTAAAGTCTATTAATAACACCTTAACAAAAAATATTTCAGCGTACAAGATAATAAAAAATAAAAAAACTAACGGGAGCAAATACTGTATAACCAACATTTTTAAAAAGAAGGCCTACTTAAATGGTGTCTACCTCGCTATAATTATTATTATTATATAAAAAAAAAAATTGCATGTGAAAAAATGCAAATTAAAGAAAATTAATTAAAGATTAATTGTAAAATCTAATTAGAACGGAACACGTCAATACGCTGTTAAAAAGTTTGCACTTTACATTGTCATTCTACATAATTTTTAAAATAATAAAAAAAAAATTAAATAAATAAAAATCATAGTTTTAATATTTTAAAAAACATGCAAAAGTAAAATATTATAAAAACGCTAAACATTTTAAAATATTTTTTATTTAAATATTACCGGCACCGGGTAAATAAATACATTTTCAAATAAAAAAAACCTGTTTATAATATCAAGTTTAAAACTTTTAATTTCATTAAAACAAATTAAAATTGTCTAGAAGCAATAAAATGTTAATGTGATCGGGACATCAACAACTGATAACCCTTAAATCTGACCTATGGGCTACTAATCAATCTTTTTTTTTTTTTTTTAAAAAAAACTCACCTTTTATATAATTATTATACAGTATTGCACTTCAATTTATAAAAATTTAAGTAATTATTATAGAATCAATTTTATTGAAAAAATTAATAATATTGTAAGCTTGCTGTTGAAATATTACATTCAAAATATTAATACCAGGTAATAAAAGAATGTGGTACTTACTAAGTGCCTATGCAAGACTTGCAGTTCCTCGTTTGACACTTGGGATCCCATTTAGAACATCCTTTGCACACGTATAGGTTGCATTTGATGCACAAAATTCGTTTCTGTTTTTTACTCGTGTTGAAAGCAGTTTTGCATCGACTACACTGATTCTCATTCGAAAGTTTACTTTGAATTAACACAATCGCGTTTTGAGTTTCACCACTACTGCCGCTACAATAGAAACCAAAAATAAATAAATAAACAAACAAAATAACTTAAACAAAATTATTTTTAAACTACCGCTGTAAATATTCAAAATAATCAACGATATTATTAGCCGTCACAAAATTGAACTGTTTTCATGTAATAGTCGTGCAAGTTACTGTAATCCAAATCGATTATAGGTATCGCGGATTTCAAAATACATTATAATTATTAAAGATTCAATAGCGTTAAATTTAACGAATTAAATTGCGTGAGATGAGATTTTAAATTGTACAGGAGCTGTCACCAATCCCGAACCAAGCGGTAGAACTTGTGGCATCCGATAGACTCGGATAGAGAGGAGCGAGAGCATTGGTGAGAGAGGAAAAATTCTTCGAGTTTCGAAGTGCACCGACCTTCACCTGTATTATTTTTTCATCTAAAATCCTAATAATAAAAAAATCCAACAAACAAACAAGCACCTGTCAGGAGGGTAAATTTTTTATTGGCTCGGCTGTAAACGCATGAGTTGCCTTCGTTTAGTTTAATAGAACAATACCCGTTCGCAATACAATTACCTCCCATATACGAGTAAAGCACAACAATTACATTAAACAGCAGAGGGGGAAAAAACCTCAAACAATAATTCCGGATTGAAAAAAAAAAGGATTAAACATTTCCACAGACTTTCTTTAACTTGCACTTCCGCTAGCTTAAAATCAACATTTTCGTACTTTTATAAAGTTACAATTGATAAATATTTGAGAGAGGTTGAATTGGTGGAGGGGGTGTGGTCCTTTATTGTAATGGATAATTTATCTTAATTTTACAACGGAATTTTAATTTGGCGAAAAATATATCCTTTTGAACGTTTGATTTCAATAGCAAATGTCAACATGAACCTGTTTGAAAAAAATCTTTGCTTACCAAAATAACACGATAGTTCAAATTAGGTTCACTGAACTGAAGGTTTGATAAAGAAAGAAAAAATAACTTGAAAAAATTTCACTTTTTTTTTATTACGGTACACAGGTATTTCTTTCGTCTTCTGAAGATGTTAATAGAATTTTTTCCTTCATTACTAAATAAAACTACCAGTCAGGTGCTATGTACTTTTCAAGCTAATAGCCAATTAATCAGGCGCGATCATAGTCATTGCAACGTTAATGTTGTACGTATTTCTAAAATACTGTACTTGCAATACATCCGCATTACAAAATATTCTGCTGTAAAGTTTGCTTATCATCCTGTTTTATCAAAACTTCTATTTGTTGAATTGTAATTTCAAATACAATATAAATAAAAAAAAATTCAAAGAAAAAGTACAGAATATTATTATTTTGATCTTGATTTATGCGTTTCAGTTGGTTTTAAATTACAACAAATGCGTCTTTGCATTTTAAAGCCTTATAATCGACTAAATTAAAGCGAAGTGTATTTGTAAAACTATAATTTATATAGTACAGTAGGTATACAATGTATTATTTGCGCTTTGGCATTGGGTTTCTTGTTAGAAAACTGGCTCGTGAGGATTTGCTTGCCAATTTTCACACCCAATTTCATTAAAAACAATTGTAATTAATGCAAAACAATTGAAAAGAAAAAAATAGAATCCGAGAGAGAAAACAAGTAATAATGACGACTCCGAATATTCAAATTTAATTTAATTGTAAACTGATTACCCAGTTGATGTCGACATTTTACTTCCGATTGTTTATAACGAGCGATATAGTACAATCGCTTTCGTCCTTCAATAATGAATAACTGTGGTTAATAATTTCCGGTTTATAATCATAAAACTCTCATAAAAATCTGTCTATTTAAGAAATTAAAGGCATTATCGGTAGTTCATTAAAAAAAAATAATAATAAAGTACTGCTACTAGTATTTTTTTAAATAAAAATGAACAAAATTAATATAAACTCTGTTTTATGATAATACCTAAATTGTAAACCAAAATTAAAAATAATGAAACTAAACCTCTTTTACTTAATCTTAATTTACTTGATCCACCATTATACTGTAAATACATGTAGGCCTACTGTACTGTATTTAAACTTGATATTCATGAACATGAAAATTATTAAATGTTAAACTTATTATAAAAAAAAAAAAAAAAACATTTCCTCTGGAGCATCAAATTTAACCTAATTTAAATATAATAACTGATATAAAAGTAAAACCAGTTTGACAATAAAATAATATTATTTACATTTGTTTGCCAATCGCATTTAACTATTTAATTTAAATTTTCAATTAATGTCTAACTTTTCCTTATATAGCATATCCCCGCACTATTTTCGATTTAAATCAATGACATATGGCACCGGGAACACTTTTCTTAATGACAATTGGAAACAATTTAAGCAAAATGATTACAGGTACAGTATAAGGAAATTTTGCCTTGAAAAATATTATTTATTTGATGTTTCTAACACGTACGTACAGTAGCTAATTTGCCAATAAAATTGCGTGTGATAATAATAATGTACATAAAATAGTTTATCGCGATGATGAGCAATATTATTTTGAAAGGAAGCGTCCAATGTCTTTATCTCGCAATGGAAGAAATTTGTTCTATAATTTCATTAAAACCTTGATTAATTCCAAAATTCCGCAATGATTTATAGTTCAAATATAATATCGCAAAGAAATCGATAAAGAAAAAATAAACCTGTTCTTCTAAATAAATTGTTCAACATTTTGCTCTTCGAAGATAAATAAAATAAATTGTCAATCTACCGTAAGTTATAATGTTTAACATCAGACGCAATATTTGAAACGGAGAATAGTAAATAATGATTGGCCAATGTTTCGTCATGGCAAAACAATAATATTGTTATAATAATTAAATCCAAATCAATCGCTACAAGCCAAAAACATTAATTAGTTGTTGTTTTCAAATACTGTACACTGTACAATATCACTTCTTTAAATTTTTAATCTACTCTAAATGAGAGATAAATTATTGTGATTCGAAATTAGATTAGATTGTAACGCTATTTTATGCAAAGTTTTTACAGTTAAATTTTAAACTTTTTAAATGAATAGTGTATAGCCTACTTTGTCGAAGAATTTTTGTATATGTGTATAGTGGCCAGCGTGATGGCGAACCGACTGTCTGATTGTATTTGATTTTATTATGTTATTTTGCCTTAGAAAAAGCGTCAAATATTTTAAATTAAATTACCATTTTCCACAATTTTTTTTTTATTTTTACATTTACTGTATCTACGTTTTTCAATACTGTACATAATGTGTCACTTGAACTAAGTGATTTCAATATTTTTGTCTCCGCAAATATTGAATAATTCAATTGGAACACTGGGTATGTCACTAAGCCATGGAAAAAATGCGCTAATTAACCCACATACTAATAAACAATTGAGCCAATTCTCACACATATATATTCCATTTAGTTATTTCACACCTGAATACCTGTCTAGTAGTCAATTCAATCAGCGGCTAATTAAAGCTCTACTCGAGCATCATCACAACAATAAAGGCATTTCTCACATTTGCTTTTATACATTAAAGAAATCCTAAACAATAAAATGTATTGAGCTAAGGTATAAATATTTATTCAAACATATAACCAATTGGCAAAGTAATTCAGCTGAAAAACAATTCTGCTATTATAATGAATTCTCATCATAGAAATTTTGCCTAAAAGTCACTAATATATTTTAATTTACAAATAAATAATTCGGCGACTTTATATTTGCGCTATGCTGAAAATTTATATCCATTCCGTATAGTACAATATAAATAAATTGTCCATATCAGTAACCAATTAAATAAAAAAAAACAGATAAGATGAAGTTCTACCTATAAACATGCAAGTGCTTTAGATTATAATTGACCTTAAAATATTGCGCAAGATAATTATAATGTACTTAATAATGCAGCGTAAACTACAATTTGTCGTTATTAGGTATTTAATTAAGTTTTTAGTCACAAGAGGTTTTTTATATACGATTATACCACTTTATTCCTCATTGTATCGCTTAAACAAAGTACAGTACTTATACTGTAATAAGTAACAACCAAATTATTTAATTATAAATTGCACAGCTTTCCATAGGATGACCAATAGACAACATTAACCACCGGAAATGAACATTTACCGACCCATCATTAACAAAGGTTAACTCTAAGGCAAGCTTAATTTGACCCAAATATTTTAATGTAAAAAAGTGTACGTAGTAAACTTTAAATTTTTTACTACATTACGGAGTAATGCGGTATACATTTATTTTTTTGTGGTAAACTTTTTTTTAAAAACTTTCAAAACAACTTCTAACGAGTAATTGCAGGCTACATTACTCGCATGTAGTCTAAAAAACTTAAATTTAAAAAAAAAATAATTAAACAAATTAGCTGTAAACCACATGAAGTCGGTAAAGTAATTAAGCTCCTGCAAATTTGAAATTGGACCCCCTCTATCAAGTTCTAATAAACTTCACCAAAACGTTCCGGTTATTTTTATACTTATTGTGTCTTTATATGTCGAGAAAAATTAAAAACAAATTTAACTATGCGCGAGCGGGCAAAGTTAACTTTCTGACATCCGGTAAAATAATATTTATGTTGGCACCGTGTTTATTTATTTCTTCTATTGAATAACATGGATGGTTAACTTTGAATAAAAAAAATTTTGAAAAAGAATGCGGCCGTTACAAAAACCTTTCCGATAATTTTTTTTTTTTGTTTAAAAAAAAAACATCAAAAAGTAAAATACCAGTATGTATTTAATAATTTAGTGATAACTACAGTAATCAACTTTATAGGTTATAAGCTTTAATAGGCTATAGATTGCGCAATTTCGTTGTTTCGTAACGTTTCAACTATTATCTAAGTATTTAAGTTATTATAGTAATGATCGAAGCTCACCATCTAAAAACCCAAACATAAAACTGCAAACAAGTTTTCGATAAAATTACACGCGCATAAATAATATTTATCCAAAAAATATATCGTGCAAATAAAAGTCAAAATCCTGATAAAGGGCGGCATTAAATTGTCTTACGTACAGTATTAGCGCTCGTAACCAAGTTATATATAGAAGTTACCGGCAGGTGACATGCTTTCAATTAAAAAATAAGATAAAACATCTATTAATTCCGACTAATAAAAAATGATAGCGCTTTAAGTAGCGGTATTAAATGTTATGACTACCTTTAAAACTATTACAGCAACTCTTTTAAAAATTCTTGAAAAGCAACATATATAGGAATAATGTGATTGCATAACTCACCGATTTCTATACAATTTGATGACATTAAAAATGAAAAACGATCCGCAAACCCCCATGGCAACGAGATGTATCCCCAATCCCTTGACTCCTAATCCCACAGCTAATCCACTGGCGGCACCCAAGTTTTCCATGTTATCGGAAGAAGAGTAGGTGTAGATCGGATGATGCGCCGAAGAGTGAACCGAGAAAGTTAAGAGGGCAATTAACCAGGACACAGCGCAAAGTAGAAAACAAGTGAGGGAAACAATCGCTGACCAAATTTGCCAACGAGCATCATTGATGGGCATAGAAAAAGTTAAAAGATTCAACTCCAAACTACCGAGGAAGTAAAAACAAAAAAAAAAAAAAAATCGACGATTCTCGGTTGATCACTTACTCCAGGATCAAAAATAAATGAGAGGAAAACTACAAAATTCGATCATGTTTTTACTCGAAAAAAATATTTGGGAGTGCTATAAAAAAAAGTTTATAAAGTTTTAATGAACGCGTACGCGTACAAGCTGATGGCAAATCACGCGAGAAAATTAATCTTATCAGATTTAAAATCCGGGTGTAACTCGACGATAAAGCAGATCGACGAAACTCTGGCTTAAAATTCGCACTTAGACGCGGAATAATAAAATATATTATAAGCGGGAGAAATGCTTTGTCACCGATTTTATACCACTCTTATAGTCTCTTGCGCCAATTACAAATGTAAATTTATGTGAATAGACGTAAAACGAATAAGTAAATATTTCGAGTTGATAACATTCAATTATTTACATACTTAAAATAATTGTTTAACGTGGTTTAGGTTAACGCGCCGCGTGTAATATACCGTAATTTTCGATGGAAATAAGATTTTCAAAAAAATAGAATACGAATAAAAATGATGATAGTTGTTGGTTGCAACACACGTACGATCATATATAAATAAAAAACAAAACAAAAAAAATATTTCTTTTTATCTGCTCGTAATTTCCACAACCTAAGTGTATTGTGTATCCAGGTTATAATGTAATAATTTCTTCAGGCCTCGAATTTAATCTCCTGGGTTAGTCTACCTGTTGCCAAGAATTATTACAGACGTGACGGTACAACTTTATTGAAACTTATGAGCAACTACGTCACAAATATTGCGCAACTCTTAAGACATGACAATTTATATTTAACTTTTTTTTTAAATTTACAAATTAAGTTTTTAACAATAATTACTGTCATACAACTTACAAAAACCGAGCGTTACCTATCATTATAACTTGTAAATAAAATAAGTTGTATTACATTGTGTTAAAAATTTAAAAAAAAATCATTGATTTAAAAGAGACGATTGGCTCTAAAGGTTTCCCGTGTGTTCCCTAATTACCGCGCTTTGTATAGTAAGAACAAGCTTGTATAACCGTAGCCTCAAGAAAATGGCCGCTGAGCATAATTTTTTTTCTTTTGTTTGATTTTTTTATAAAAATTATCGCGTAATATTAATTATTCCATTACCAAATTTTACACCCGAACCCAACGGCGTTCTATTCGGAGGCTATGCATGCTCTGTACGTCGTATAATGGCTAATTGCTCGTAACAAATCAATTATGAATTTTTATAAACTACTGTACTCCCTTTTTAATAAATTTTAATTTTCTTTATGACGACATAAAAGCTGTTATATTGTAGCGCAACTATGATAATGTGTTTCATTTTTTTAAAATGTATTTACATGTACTGGGAATTTCGATATTTTCATATATTAAATTGTAAGGAAATATGTTACCAATTTTTTAATTTAACAGTAAATGAAATCGATTTGCAATAACTTAATTGAACAGAACGAATTTTTGTTAGATATGTAAAATCTGAAATCTTTACAGATGCGACTTGGCCATATTTTTACACTTGTATAATAATTATTTATTTATTAAATCTACCTTCGGGTAACTAAGCTTTTAAAATTCGGTAAATTAATAGAAAAGATCAATCATAACATTATAATTAAAAACAAACTGCATTTAAAATCATTGGCTAAATCATTTAATTAAATATAAAATTATCAAACGCAATGAACGCGATCACTTCGATTCACATAATATTAATAATTATGATATTCTTTTATATATATCTATCTACTCGTAATAGCTGGCAGTATATTGGAGTTTTCAGTTTTTGTAAATATTATTGTTTATAAAAACATCTGTTATAATGTTAATAATTTGAATTCTTTTTAATAATCATGCAAAATACATCTTCAAAATATTTTGTCTATTTTTAATTGACATCTACTATACGTACAGTAGGCCTATAATATTGTTGTGCACTCAATTAAAATTTAAATTCATTTATTAAAATATGCAAATATTTTAAACACAACTGTTTAAAAACAAATGCGTAGTAAAACTACTGTACTGAGCATGTTTTGCATATTGCAACAATTATGTAATAATTATTGCTCGTATAAATATATTTCTAATAATAATAATAATAGCCTACATTTGCTATAGTTTGAATCAGCAGTAAACCCACTGAACAACTGTCAAACTTCCCAAAACTTAGTTTCATTTTAAAAAAATACGAGAAATAAAACCAACGACATGCATGTTCGACGTACATACTGTATGCAGATAAAATCACAATACACTGTACTGTATTGACAAAGGCAAACCCAGAATAAATGGGTGAGAGCAATATTATTGAAAGAACATGCAGCCAACATTTTTTTTTTTTTAAATCGACGATAAAAATACTATATCCAGCATCTGGATGTTAATCAAAATAATAACGTTGTTGTTATTAAAAGAATTGTAATTTTTAAATCGATTGCATTGCATGCACTTTCAAAACAAGTCTAAACTGTCAAACGGACATACAGTAATTCAGTAGTCTAAATTTGGCCACCGACGGCTGGCCATGGCATCTTATAACAATAAAATAAACACTCAAAACCAAACGAGATAAATCGTTCGAATTATAAGAAAATTAAAAAGGTTTTTACTCACATTTCTTGTTGAAGGTTTTGTTGAAGGAGGAAATCCCTTTCGATCACGTTCAATATGTGAAAACACTCTTCCGGTGAAAAATCGTCAAAGGCGTTTAAAATCCATTTTTGGTCCATTTGCACTTTCTTTAAATTCACACATTCAGAGTTCAACATGATGAAATTACGTAGTTACTACTCCGTTAGCACAAACTTTTGGGTGAAAAATTAAGAATCGCGATAGGAAAAAAAATATAGGCCTACAATTGTTAACATTTTCGCACTACAACAGGCTGCGCTGAAAATAAAATACCAATGGGTGGTTTTCCACGAGATAAAAATTCAAAATGTAACCTATTTTATAAAAGATTCAATAGCAACTGTTGTCCACATTTTGGTAGGCTATAAGTTTCAAATCGGTGATAAAATTTATGATGAAGTGCGGTGGTAAAATCAGGATGAAATTGGCAGCTTTCACTGAAAATGACCTAGGCCTATATAAAAAAATAAAATTTTAGAGCAATGTATGCGCAACAGTATTGGAAAGTTCACCTGGCACATCTGGAATTTCCAATGGCATTGTTTGCCAACTGCGTAATGTATTTTATTCGACGTGTTACTGGAAATACAGCTACAGTAATAATAAATGTCAGTAGTTGAATACGTCTAACTCACAAGTTGTCAAAACCAATGAAAAATTATTGTTTCAAAAACTTAAGTTACAATAATTTAGAAAACAAATTCAATTTTAAACCCACTAATTAAATAATAGACGAAGAAAAAATAAATATAGGTAAATAAGATTCTGAAGTTTTCAATGTGTAGCTCTAACCAATATAATAGCAAGACCTTTCCTGCAGGGATGGAATTTGCAAACAGTAACAAATAATAATTAATTAAATTAAAGATAAAATATAATAAGCGGTACTTTTCAACTTAGTCAAAACCAAAATCATTACGTAGTTAAAAAAAAACCAGCAGTAACAGGTAAAATTATGTCATCTAAAAAATATCTGACACATTGTAAAATGTTTAAAAAATTCACATAATTATATATTTAAATACAAAGCAAAAAAATCCTACTTAATTAACCGATTGTAATAAATTGATTCTAAACTTAAATTTAGAAATTATTACTACTCGTATAATACAGTATGTAGGATAGGTAGGGACATCACAACAAATGTTTCGTTGACAATAATTCGATCAATGCTGAAATTTCTCCTAAAATTTTAAAATGAATTTAATCCTATGATTGAATTAAAAATGAATTTTCACTCTATACCATCTTATACAATACAATATTTAAAATCCAATCCAAATTTTTCAAATAAAAATAGTTCATTCGCAACTTTTTTTTTTTTTTTAAAAAAAAAAAACCTCGCAAACTCGTACACATTTATCCCGGAAATAAAAACTATCGTTCATACAATTATCCAAAAAAAAAAAAAAATAACTGAAAGACAAAGAAATAATATAAACAAAAATGATGCTGTAAATAAAACAGCGCCGGTAATTACACACCGATGTCGCCTCTGAACAATTGTTTTTTTATCCAAAAACGTACAGAAGAAATAAAAAATGAGCGTTTGAAAATTGTGATCAAAAATCTCTAGCTGAGCAGTTTTAAATCGTTTATGATAATTTTAAGTATAAAACTATAGTATACAATTCGATTAAATAGAATAATTAGTATGTAGAAATGTCGTTGTCATTTTTCTAAGACCATAAACTCGAACAAACTCAACTACAAAGATTCTCTAAGCATATTAAATAAATTGTCCCAACTTCTTTCACGACATTCAAATTAAAAATAAAAAAATTAACGCAATAATAATTTTTTTACGGCACTTGTTAACTGAGGCAAAATAATAAAGTACAAAATTTAATACGTTTCCATCCGCTAAAAAATTCGATATTTTGTATGTCCTAGCCATCCCACCCCTCCCGGCTTCACTCGAATTAATTAAAATTTCTTAAAAAAAAAACAGCGGCTCGGATTATAATTATTACAGATCGTTTAGTTACTTTGGCACACCAAAAGTAGATTCTGTAATATTGACGCTGCCAGATTATCTTAAAATATTGGAGACAAAAAATTTAAAAAATAGGCCATCAACTTGGAAAAAGGCGCCTTGTTAAGCCCATCATTTTTAAGTCATTCAATTATGGCTTCAAATTATAAGAATAAAAAATTCATTATGCGCTAAAAATTAATAATTATTGATTGCTCCTCGGGTAAAATATTTAAAAATATTTTTTGCACTTATTGACTATAATATTCTCTTATAAAATTAATTCATCTAATGTAATAATTTTCTTGAAGTAATAAGTATATGTATGTTTATACATATTGGAATCATTATACAGTTTGCACCTTGCTTGATGAAGATGACCGGAAGTACATGAATCGTAGTGTCTGTTCACTTCAAAAAAAAAAAAACAATATAATGCAAACTAACATTAAAAATTGAAGTAGTAGAGTCGCCGTTGCTATATACAGCAGCCACAAATGAGTATTAATGTATTTATAAAAAAAAAAATTCGCTGACAGATTAAAATCCTTAATGATATTCACATCTTTTTTGTAAATAATGAAATCTCACAGATAAACACCGGAATAATTTACTTTTAAAAAACCAAAGAAAAACAAGATCTTAAAATTGATGACCAATTGTTTGCAAGTTATTGCTTCCATGATAATGTTTGTGGCCTTGTCATTACTTTAAAACTTATTTTCTTTTCACCGAAGCTTTTTCAGCAGCTTTATCTGCCTTTCGTTGCATTTTTTCTCTTGTTTTTAACTCTTTCTCCATTGCTTTACGTTCTTTCTCTGCTTGAATTCGTAAATCTTTTATTTTCTTCTTGAGAGTTGCGCGATCAGTCCCACTGTTGACTCCTAAAGTCTAATTCAGTAAAAATTAAATTTAATTTACTAATTAATATGGAAGGAATCTAAACAAAAACATTACAGTATTTGGTAAACATGTACAATTCAATTCATTTTTTTTTTTATTGTTCAATTCAATTTGGTAAACATGTATCATTTACCTTTAGTTTGGCCCCATCAACTTGAAGCAAATCTTTACCACCGACGTTCCCATCCATAAAATTTGAAATGTATTGTTCCATACTTAATGCTAACAACCATTGTCCAACCTGAGCTGTTGACCATTCAATTACTGAACAGGAATGCCACTGATAAGACCTTTTTTCTGACAAATTGGGATGTTCCTAATAAAATATAGATAAAAGTTACAAAAACTAATCTTAAAATTAAATTTTAGTAGAAAAGTTACCCCGTGAGACAAGATATTTTTGCCTTCAAAAGAATGCCGAGACTCAAAATCGTGACTTGTTTTCTCCAATATACTAGAATCTGCAATAAAAAAAGTTGTTAAATAATTTGGCTTTCCAGGCTAAAATACCCAAACAAAATGCTTAAGATCTACAAGACAGCAAATAAATAATTAACAAAAACTGCTGTCCTTCTAAATCATTCAGTACAACCTGCCTTGACTAATAAAAATTAAGATAACATCTAAAATTGTATTTCTAAAATGCGTTTAACATTAGTTAGTACAAAAGATATACCAACAGAATAACCTGGAAAATTTATTAAAAAAAAACCTATAAGAAAGTTTGCCGAACTGTTCAGAAACAAAAATAAAATTAGTAATTAACGTGCCATATGTTCAGAAAATAATTAGTCATTCGCATCCTAATACCACTTTAATTTAAATTTGTTAACTAGCTTCTTAATTTAAATTCAACCAAAAAGCATCATGCAATATCAGAGCAATCTCTTAACTAAAAAAAATATATTACAAGTGGTATCATATTTGTAATTAAAGCTACAATACTAGAGTGAAAGTACTGTATTTATATAATTATTGAGCTAATAGAGGATTTTTAGCATTAACTCAAACAAATAGTAGAACTGACAAAATCGTCATTTATTGAAAGCAATCCAATGGATTGATTACCCATTGAATCGATTGCTACCAATATTATCGAGATACCAATACATTTTGAAACAATATTTTTACTCCAATAGGGAATTAGTTAAAATAATAGATGTTTGACGGTGTAAATATTACAGTAGAACTTCGCATAACCGAGTTAGAACCGGGACATCCCCCCCCCCCCTTGGCATCATTGGAGCAAAATATGTACTCCAAGTAATTAATTAGAGTATTAAGCTATTACCACTATCTACCTTTACACTATTACTATATACTCAATATAAAGCCTATTTTATAATCTATAATTACAGTATGTATCTATTTTTTGTAGATGAAGTTTAAAAAAATGTAATAACAGAACGAATTATTGGGTAAGCTCAACCATGCCGAAAGTGCCAAGGCTGCCAATCGCAGCACTTGAGTATTGCGAAAATCCTCTATTGGCATGTTCCAAATAAAAGAATTTGAAAAATGCATCATCAAAGCATTTCATTTGACAAATTTTCAAATGAGTCTTAATTAAACATGCTTAGTTTAATTAAACCGTTTAAAATCATTAAAAACACGTAAGAAATTTTCGCCAGTATACCGGCTGTCCGGGCAGTGCCAAGCATACAACAACAGGAATAGCACGATTGAGCTCCTCCTCGAGGTGCTTTTTCATCAGTATGTGGACATGATAGAGCACCACGTTTCGCGGAGGAGCTAGTACCTGAAAATAATAAAACAGCAAAAAAAAAAATGGGCTAACGCAAACTAATACACAAAAATATCAATTATTTCTCTTCTAATCAAACAAATATACAAAAAATTTAACTTATACGATAATTCATTTAATAAATTTATATGTAGAACTTACCCTGAATTTTGATATAAGAACGAGCTTTTTGATTATGCGGTGGAGAGTGACTTAGATCCACGGTGCTAGGGGCGTTACTATCACTGCTATGTGTCGATGCAGACCCAGGGCTTGGTGTTAAAATTCTTTGTCCATCAACTGAAATGTTTAAAACAATAATTCTTTAGATTCGTCTACTGAAAGCCAATTTTCAACATGTTTTCAGTTACCCCCTAATTGATGATCTGTTTTCAAATGATCAGAATCAAAATCAGGAATTTTAGATTTTACTGTTAATTGAAATTAATTTCAAATAATTTATTATTAATTAATACTTAAATATTTTTTACCTTCTACAGTTTTCCGTTCTAATATTAGTCTCATTTCTTCTGCAAATCGATCATCAATCCTTATAGGACTTCCTCGACCCTCGCGATCTTTTCCAATTAACGGAGACGTATGGCTGAGAACACCATGTGCTACTCGCTTATTTTCTAAAGCAGCAGCATCATCGGCAAGCGATTCGGAAGGCAATGGTGTGACTGCTGGACTAGAATCTGAAGAAAACGATGTGGAGAAAGATGTTTTATCTCCAGGAATTTGTTCATTGCACCTAAACGTCAATATTTTAAATTAATTATTTATATATTAAAATCTCTAAAATACCTACTCATCAAGATCTTCGTGACTGCTGTTTAGACTACTAACGGAATCTCGCAAATCCTGAGACTAAATTATAATAAGCTTAATACATCCTCCGAAAATATTTTTAATTTCTAAATGTATTACCATTCCGTCACTGGAGCTTCCGGTACTTCCAGTTTTTTTTAAAGATGGTGGCTGCCTATTTGCTAAACTTCCTTTACACGCTAATTCAGCTTTTGCCTTCGCCGGAGCATTATCTAACAGCTCAGTATGAGGAACAGCCTTTTCAAAAACATCTTCTTTTGCTGATGGTTTCCTCTCAACTGTTGAAGTTTTATTTTCAGCATCATCTGAAACTAAATTAATTTCGCATGATGTTGTAATACAACAATTCGTTAGTAATATTTTGCTGTATTACTTGGACTAATATCGTATTTCGTTAGATCCCCGTCTGAACATTCTCCATCAGATACATCAACTAACCCGTTACCTTCTTATTAGAAAAAGAAAGATTTATTAAAACAACCTTAATAAAAGTAAAAAAAATCTAACTTTGATCTTTCAAGCTTTGTGGTTTTCTTATTTGTTGAGGTGTTAATTGTAACTGCTTTATACTATTACTATCATAAGGTAATCGAACAGGCAAACCAGCTAGTTTTTGAGTTTCTGTTAGATCATGTTCTAATTGAATAACCTGTCAGCAACAATTACAAATTTAACAAAAACTTTTAAAAAAACATCAAGTCAAAATACTCTGTCTTTAAGAAATTTAACAAGAGCGTTGTATTCTTGGTCTTTTTCTTGGAGTTGCTGCAGATGAAATTCTTCTCGATGAACCAAATCATGTTGCCTAAATTCGCATAAAATCAAATTTCAATCATTTTCAAATTAAATTAATTTTTCAATTTAAAAAAATACCTTAATTGGAAATCTTTAATTATTTTCTTTGCTTTGTAATATTTCTTTTCAAGCAGTATATATTGTCCTTGAGATTCTTCTAGCATATCTTGATAAGTCATTATTTCTTTTTTAGTAGATTCAACTATTTTCTCAGCATCAGTCAACCTATCCAATAACATTTGAACCCGTTTCTCACTTCCTGCTTGATCGGCATGCACAGATTCCAACATAGCAAGCTAAATTTAAATTAACATTTAACTTTTAATTATTTGAAAAAATTTAAAGTTTATTACTTTTACTCTAGTATTGGCAGCTTCCGCTTCAGCCACAGCATTTTTGTACTGCGCCTAAATAATATATTTATAAATACAAGTATTTTAAACAATAATGCATTTGATAAATTTCAAATACCTCTTTGAGTTTAATTTTTAAATTGGTAACGTCCGAATCTGGCGAAGGTGAATCACTGCTGTCATCTTCTAAATCAAAAACTTCACAAGTAGGGCAATCTTCACCTTCTTCTGGAGTTGAATCTTCCTGAACAATTACTTGAGGTGTTGTAGGTAATTGTAAAGTTAAACTTGGAATGGGCAAAGTCAAACCAGGATGACCATCTTCCCTAGGTTCCTAAATCCACCGCAAATTTATTATTCTAGTAACAAAAGACCAGGTCCAATTGAACTTACTTCTTCTCGCTGCCTTTGAAGCTCCAATTCCATTGACCTCCTTCGCTCCTCTCTGTCTCGATCAGCCATTAATGACTGTGATATTAACTGAGCAACTTCACTATTTTCGCCATCTTTCTCCCGTCCAATCAAAAATCTGCCGATGAAGTCAAAATGAAATAATTTATACGATAAAAAAAAAAAAAAACAATAATATATACCTCACTAAACCAGCGGTATTTCTCAGAACGGACGCAGCGTATGCTTGAGTTACTCCTACCAGACTTTTACCATCTACCTCGATGATTTGATCATTTACGTTAATTCTGAAATGATAAAATTTTAATGAACAACCCAAATAAATTTATAAAAACTTGATTACGAACCTTCCATCTTTATGAGCTGCTCCTCCATCGGTGATTGTTTTCACAAAAATTCCAAGCTTTTCTAAACCTGCATCTGCGCCAACTCCCATTCCAATAATACTCAACCCAAGTCCTTCAGATCCTATTAATAAAAAAAGTAATAAATTACATTGCTAGAGAAATATAAATGTAAAGTATTTAATGACAAAATACCTTTCATTAATTCTATTGGAAAAACATCCATTTTTTCCACACGTTTTTCTAGTTCATATTCAGCAGAGGCAGAAACGGGATCCACCTCATCATTGCGTCGATCATAATCGTTGACCGAATACGTACTATACACCTTGAATATTAAAAAAATTTATTTCAAATGCTTTAAACCGCTGACTAAAAAACATTATGGGTAAACCTTCATTGGTTGCGTGCTAAATCGAACACGATCACGTTTTTTTGGCATCGTAATTGCATTATAAGAATCCATAATATCTTCGTCACTGTCGGGAAGACCAGGAACTTCCACCCAAAAATGCCCATCTTCTAAATAATTTACACCTTCTTCAATTTCGTAGGAACCTTCTTGGGGCTCATCATCTTCATCTTCTTCACTGTCGTCAACATCATCCTCATCACTTGCAGAAGCAACAACATCCGCTTCGTTCCTTGAAGATTCAGATTCCATTTTCAGTAATTTCTTCACTTCATTGGCTTCTTCATCGCTTAATAATTCGGGGCTAATTTTTTGTAAAATAAATGAAATTAATTTTTAACATCGTCAATTTTTAATACTTATTAACTTATAAACAGCTTACCATAAACGTCTGGAGATGAAACGTGCAAAATAATGCAAAGTTGAACGTGCGTATCATGAGAAAATTTAAAATAATAAAAACAGAATTTAAGTAAAAGAACGCAACTGCCAAAATAAAATTAAACAAAATAACAAACGAAAAGTTTAGAGACTCGTGCAGAGAAATTCTAAAGAATCGAATTTAATTAATAAATTGTATAATTGCCTGCTTAACAGTTGTTCAGCTTCCAAAACTGTCATAACTTCAGGTTCTGATGTTCTCGCCACACAATTTGTTTCTTCTTCAACAGTCTTAACAAAAAACTAAATATTAACAACAATAACGCACATTGCAAAAATGTAAGAAAAAAAATTTATACTGTATTTCTAATAAAATGAAATTGCAAGTACGAGTATTTAATTAAGATTGCTGGCTAATTGCCAGAAACCTTCACGGCTTGCTAATTTTCAAAGAGCTCAACATTTAATTTTTCTCACAATAAAACGGAAACAATTCCATAACAGCACCTTTAATTATAATTTGATCTTCATTAAATGAAAATTATTTCTTAAAACATTTACCTCCCTAATATAAAAAGCGCAATTTTAGGATATAATATTTTAAAAAATCACCTTTTATACATAATAATATCAATCATAATTTAATGTTTCCCTTATTTTAATTGTTTATGAACCTCGACTTACCTCATTCTCTTCTCGTTCTAAAAAGTTGGAGGGACTTAAAGGACTTGTGCCTTGACTAACATTTTTCAGATAGTTGGGCTCCAGCCTTACTGAAGTTTCGACAGATGGTGGCTTTAAAAATTACAATTAATTGCAGTTCAATAATAAAGCTAAACAAATGTAATAAATTTATATTTACTAATTCTTCAGTGCCAGTACTCCAGCGCTGACTATGAGAAGGTGAAGAACTTTCGCCAGTAGAGCTTAATTCTTCGTCTTTTGCGTGAATGGATTCAACAGGTAATTCATGGGAACTATTCGTCCAGTTATAAGTCTCAAAAGACATACCATCAGCGATTGTCGAAGGTATTATATCACTGCCATTCTCCGGATCGACAACCGTTTCTTGCAAACCTTCCAAAAGAAATTCTTTATAGGAAGCTTCTTCGGCTGCTAATAACTGCTCCCGAGTGACAGAGGCAGAAGCAACGCCGTTTGTAAAAGCGTGATGATAGTTTGTGCTTTCTTCTTCGCACAACTGATTCGAATAAGTTCCGTCAGAAGAAATAACAGCTGCAGTTTCAGAAGTATTCGAAATAGTGGTAGATTTGTTTAAGGCAGTTGCTTGTGCTACCTGAGGTATGTGAGAATCGGTGCCACCAAGAACTCCGTTTTGTTTCTGTTCGCAAGAAGTGTTGGCGGTTTCTGGAATGTGTGACAAATTCGATTTTGAAGAAGTTATGAGCTGTTGATGGCTCGAATTGATCTCCTCTTTCTCGTAATCGTCATTCTTGACCACACCTCGATGCCGCACGTCTTCTCTTACCGATACCAGCGGTGAAGAAGGCGGCAGAGGCGGCGGTGGTGGCACCGATGTAAACTGACGGGATGTTATTTCCAGAGAGTTTGAAGAAGCCGAGATTAAAGTAGCACCCCCTTGCTCACCAGAGTTGCCGTCTAAAAACAAATTACAACAAAAATGACTCTCACAATCCTGATTTTCTCTTGTTGGCGTGATACGCGTAGAGTAGATCGAGTAGGCGCCATAGAGTACCCGACTAAAAATAGACCCCGTTTTCGCACTCTTTCTGTCTATTAACTAGTTAATATTTTTTTCCCTTTCGCTTTTTTTAAAAAAATTTTCACTCTTAAAAATAATACGTTGCACTTTCACACGTTCATATCCCCAAGATATAGATAAAAATAATCAGATTAAAAAAAGATTCTCAATATTAATAACACATGTACATTTTTTTTGTCTATCATAATCATATTTTATTTACTTAGTATATTTTAAAGATTTTTTTAAATATTTACCATATGGTTGTTGATCTTCAAAACAAATTACGATTTAACAATTTCAGTCGAATATTAGTTATAACTCTATTAGCACTGTAGTTACGTACTCTGTCCTCAACTTAAAACATTTTAGAAATGAAAACAACAACAGCTGATTTATATTAAGCTGAGTGAAAAGCATTAGCTGTCAAATAAAGATAAGCCCCCTATATTGTACTAAATATACTCTCGACGATATTATTTTTCAAAAGATGTAGTAAAAAAAAAGTGCTCCGTGCCAACAATTATAATGGAAGCATTAGTGTTGAAGTAGATGCGACATGAACGCAGACGTTCGACCATCTTTTGCATGCAAAACGGAGTGCAGAAAAATTCCCTACGCTAGGACTATGTAAATCATCTCTCTATCTCAGTGATGAAGAAATTGAGCTTTTTATTCCAACTTATACACAGTCACAGCAGCAGGTAAAATATTGTCTTTAGTTTATAAGCTAAAATATGCAAATGTCTTTTATTTTATGCTAATAAAACTATGAACTTTAAGGCAACAAAATTTATTTAATAAACTGCCAAGATATGCATGTTTTTTTTTTTTAAATATTTTTCTTCATAATTAATAGTTTACCTTCTAAAATTCGACCTTATAAAATAAACAGCTACCACTAAGTCTTAATTATTTTGACAAAATAAAATTAATCTTGTGACAGTTTTATAACGTCTTAAGTTAACCGGTACCTATTTTAAAACGTTTTGACTAGCAAGCATTCGGTATTATTTTATTTATAAACGTATAGAGTATTGTATTAAAATTAATCTTACAAATCTATTTAGAATTAAATTACCGGAATATTATAAAATGTATGTGTTTGAGAAAAATGTAGAAATTAAATTAATAAAAACCCGAGTAATCTATTGTAACATATTAGAACCAACCTGAAAAGTAGTTAGACAAGTCGGAACCTCTGTCCACATGAATTTTATATCGTTTTCGAGTCCCTCTAGGTGAACACCATGAACCCAACCGTAATAAAAATCCCCCGACATTTTTCCACCGATTTTTAGCATTATTGCTTTCACCGCACATACTTTTATACAGTACATGTAATGCAAAGCAATGTAGCGAATGTTTTCGAAAATCCAAACACAAAAATCTATTTTAGTGGCGAAAATTTTTCTTTCGTCGCCACCGTCTTCTTTTAGCTCTGTATACATTAAGCGTAGACTCGAACGTGATAGTTCATACGATACACCGGGCGTTGTTTAGGGGGATCGGCACCGACATTTCTCATTCGTTCAAAGATGAGAGTTTAAAAAAACCTACGGTACTTTATTTGTATCGTTCACCTTCCACCGGGTGCGTTTTTAGCCCCCTTTCCAGCTTCCATTCCCACTAAAAACTCCCACTCGTATCCCTCTCCTCATCTCCAGTCATCCAACATTGCACAGCGGTATATAAAACGATACCGGTACTAGGAGAAATGCAGATATCTTTTTTCTCGCTTAAATCATTATCTAATCAACATTCGAAAGCACGAGCGAACGTGGTATATGACGTCTCGCAATTACTGTACAGTTTTCTACGGCATTCTGGTTTATGACTTCACCTTATCTAAATATGAACAGAGTAAAAAAAAACTTGCCGAAGATACTTTGCTCCGATTATTCATTCATTCATCCCCGGAAAAAAAATACCGACTGGTGATGACAGACCACTCAAGATAATCTCAATTTCTGCTACTGATAAAGAAAAGGAAAAGCCTTTCTTGACTCGGAACCATCATCACTGATGTAAGTGGAATAATTAAATGTAATGATCATGATAAACACTATTAACTACTGATTTGAAGCTCCGCTATTGAGTCATCTTTCTGAGTCTAGACCTAGTCTTAAAGTTACACACCAATGAACTAGCTAGCAGCTAGCTCAACGTTCAATAAATCAACTCGACTACACTACCGTCAAAACAAACCCATTTCGCTCTCTTTCACTCTAGCTTGGCAATTTTCCGTATATATATTTTGCCTTGTAATATCGTGTATAGTATAGGCGTTTCAAAATACAATAAGTATAATATTTAGGCTATTCGGTAACTGGATTTTTTTTTGTAGATCCCTTACAACAACAAAAAATGTAGAATACTAGTGAAACCTCAATAACAATAATAGATGTAATGTACATGCACTGTAATAATAAAAGAATGGGAAAATATTTTAAATAAACCTATGTCAAATTATTTAGCTTTCAAGAGAATTCCAAATATGTTGCCAAAATAAAAGCTTACAATATTGAAACCTATTCGTTATCTAATAATTGCTTAAAATGTAAGCATCAACAAATTGATAAAAAAATAAAATAAAATAATTTTTTTTTCATAATACAAACAAAAAGAAAATTCATTGGGTTCTTCGTAAATCAAGATAATCGCATTTGGCAAGTATGGGTACAAATTCACTTGCAAATTTAATGTTTGGATTACAGTAATTTGCTTTTAAAATTATTAATAATTAAAAAAAAAAAAAAATCGCGAAACAACTTACTTTTTTAAAAAATAACTTACTCCAAGTACACTGTATTGACAATTAAAAAGAAAAAACATGTCACAACAAATAGAGCAATTAGCTTAAAGCAATGCACCAGTGCAATAATAAAAGTGATATTAGCCAATTCGATTAGTGCAGTGACGAGATCGTTAACAAAGAAAACGAGCATTATTTTCCACAATGGGAAGAGCGTTCATTCTATTCTTTGCATTTCACCATTGCAAATCTGACACAACAATTACCGAAGATACAATTACCGGTTAATTAAATCATCAAGTTTATTAAAATGACGGAAATGTTGCACAAGTAATAAGATTTATCAAAGAGAAACATTATTCTCATCGGAGTTTCACTTATAATTTTTTTTTTTTTTTTGAAATCTTACATTTTAAATATGGTATCATTTAATAGGTTACATTGTGGCAGTAAATGCAATTGAAAACAATAGAAAAACTGTTATTAAAAAAGGACGTCGAATTTTTTACTGGTTATAAGTAAATAAACGTTAATATTCACGCTGGGAATTTTCAACAACCGTTTTACAAGTTTATATTTAAGCAAAAAGTTATTTATTATACGTCTTTAAAACCATTTATTATTCTACTATTAACGACTAGGCTCCACTTCATTTCTCAAAAATAAAAAAATTAAGCTGTTAGAGACTTTACAAAAAATGTCGCAATTTTAAATTATGGTGCATTAACAAGTTAGTCAAGTTTTTTTTTTTTCAACACTTTATTCCTACTGTAACTACCGGTATTCTAAAAAAAAAAATCTTTAGCAAATTTAATTCCAAACGATGCAATATATTTTAAAGCAAATTAATTTAAGAAAAAAAAAAAAAATTGTTTTAAAAAAAGTTACTTCAGCCTTCCTTCGATAAACTCATAAAGTGAGTGGAAATAAATTGATCTAATTGATATGCTTGCATTAATTAAACCAAGGTGATTGCGGTACTTTGAAAAAACTAAATACGGATCGAGGCTTTCCACGATGACCTACAATACGCGGCCAAAAATTTCCCGAAGGTGATTCGAATCAACTTGCTTATTTTAAAGTTTGCTTACAAATGGTAGTTTAACTATTAATCTCTCAATGTGGCTGCTGCATTAATTGCAAGTACACAATGGAATTGCAATCAGATCGAGCAATCTATTTCTCGCGCCCTCCAAATCTAATCAAACTTGTGAATAAATTACAATTGTTCTCAATAAACATTTATGAACTGCTTGCCACTCTCGGACACGCAAACGTTTGATCCATATTCTTTTCTTCTTTCACTCATACCACCGATTGACCACTTCCTCCATTTCTGTATTTCCCCCATTTTTATACCTACCGTTTTTAACTAAAATACAGTAAGTAAAAACGATTAACAGCTAATAATTGTCAAAGATAAACGATGATAGTCAATGTTTAATTAACAGTTTTCTTTAGGGTCAAACTTTGCTGCAATGTCAAATGCAGCCGATTAGTTTTTAAAATTCTGCTGTTGTCCGAATCACACAATAAATATCAAAAGTATAATCAAAACAAGTGGGATCATCGCTAAGCGAGTTCAAAATATATTATTTTAAATCTTGCTCTCTGAAGATAAATTATAAACTTGAACTATTTTTCTAAGATACATAATTTTTACTTTGCCCCGCATATACCAAGCAACCCGGCTTCACCGTTTTATATAAAAAGTTTCTTCCTTCAAAAAAAAAAAAAAAAGATGTTGTAAGCTTAATGGAAAGATTTTTTATGAATTTATTAAACGAGTTAGTTTCTTTAAAATGTTGTCAGCATAATTAAGTAAACTTCCAAGTTCGCGAGGTTTGTATCTAATTATCAAATTGGTGATAACATTTTCTAAATTGTAAAATTAATACCAGGTATCTATCTACATGTATTTGACCTGTAGATTTTAGAATGTATGCGTTAACCTTTCAAGCACAAGACGACATTGTTTCTCAAAGTATCGTATTTATTTTTTTTTTTTTGGTCAATATTATCTACGTACATTTCCCCCCAATTAATAATACCGGTATGAATATTAAACTAAAATCAACATTCTAAGATTGACGTCTAGTAAATTTAATTTTATTGTGCCCTTAGGTAGATAACCATTATTAATATGTAGGATTGGCGTCCCCATTTTCTTTCAAATGCGCGGAGATGAAGAAATATAATAAATTAGTTATGCTCCAAAAAAGTTTCACTTGATTCCCTTCACTCAGCACCTATTCTACCGTATCACACCAATGATGACAAACAACTTCGACTGTTTATCTTATATTTATAGTAAAAAAATATTTTTTTAAAAAAATTTAAAACAAATGTTTTATTGCTTACCATTTTCATGATTGATCTTATTTGTTAATTTTTGCGCTGTTTCTTTCTGCATCAGTTGTGGAATTTGAGAGCGACTTTTCTCTTCCGAGCTTTTGGACCCTAATCCTTTCGAAGGTGTGGAACTGACGACCCTAGGACGTAGACCCGAGTCGATCTCATTTGACTCTTGAACTTTGTGCGATAAATCCGGTCTTTTCGATGGAGAAAGACTCTCGTCCCTTTTTGGCACCTCTTTCTTCACCGAACTCATTTTGGAAGCCAAAGAAACGGCGTTCACGTTGGGTTTATGCGGAGGAATGAGCGGTTTCGCGTAACTATTCGCTTTACTCGCTGACCTGGTCTCAGAATCGGTTCCGTTCTTACCGTTCGTCACCGGTCCATCGTCGTCGAGAGGCGAGGCGATTAAATAATTGACAAGACCGGGGGACAGTGGACTCGGCGACACTATAGCTTCGCCGGCTCCACTTTCTCGCAACTCTAAATTCAGCTCCATATTAGCACGAGCACCATTTATGTGACTAGATTCGTAAAATTTGGAAACAACTGCCGAGTTGTCTCGATTCCTAACACCGAGAATGTTATCCGCTGACCAAGACTTTTCTCTCGGAGAAAGTTGACAATCCTTTTTCGGAGAAGAGCCAACGCTCTGAATATCTCCCGGTGACGGCGATCGAGAGTTATTGGAAGAATAATTGGTTCTGGTAGGGGAGGAACGACTGGGAGATACGGAACCACTACGTTTCTTTAAGTTTAAATTGTATCCGCAGCTACTTTTCACCCGAGTTACGTTTTTCTCTTCCAAACGTTCGAACATGGCTCGAGCGTTGTTAAACCGAGCCAGATGACTCTCGGTTCGAGCCAAGTGTACGTTGCCAGTAACTCCGCCAACTCCTCCCCCACCCACTCCAGTTCCACCTCCGCCAACCCCGCTTACCGGCGCGCTAAACTCGCGAACGGAATTATTTTTATAATTTTCCGTCGTTACCAAATCGATGGACTCGGTAGATTTTTTGAGAACGTGAGTCGTCTCAGGTTTGGCAAAAACGGTTCGAGCCTGAATATTGTCTTCCTTGTGAGGAGACAAAGACTGGAACATATTTGCGATGGAACTGACTTTAGTTCCGGCAGGACGCGCTGGTTTGAACATGTCATTTGCGCCGCAGCTACCACCATTTCCCTTGGGGGTTTCCGACCGGGGAGATGTCGCTTCGTTGTCCCCTCTCATCTCGAACGTCGATTTCAAACTGGAGATACAGGGTCTCTGGTTCTTGGCGTGGTCGGCTTCCTTCCAACCGGTACGCGACCGACTCACACGCAAAACCTCCGCCCGCACATTTGACATTGTTAATTCCACTTTACGGACACCAGTTACAACGCCTAAACATCACTTCGCACATAACTTTTTTTTTTTGTTTTGGTAAACAAATTCCGTAATTGGCTGTCCGATTCAAAAGAATAACCCTTTCCGTTGTCTTTTTTTTAACGCAATTAATTGTAATTGAGTTATTAATAATTAAGTATATACCTAGAAAATAAAAAAAAACACAAAACAATGAATTATTAAATAAGATTGGCAATTTTACGAGTCACATTATTTCATTAATATTAATTCTAAACTTGATTGGTTATTTAGTCATTTTAAATAAAAAAAAATAATGTATTCAAATA
Source organism: Polydesmus complanatus (assembly GCA_034692225.1). Classification (NCBI taxonomy): domain Eukaryota; kingdom Metazoa; phylum Arthropoda; class Diplopoda; order Polydesmida; family Polydesmidae; genus Polydesmus; species Polydesmus complanatus. The sequence continues at coordinate 55,303 of JAQGAZ010000031.1, forward strand.
TATTTAGAAATAACGCCTGAACATTGTTTACAATTTATAAAACTTTCAAGGCTCCTACCTGAAATAGAAATCTCATTTACCACTTTTGAAAATAATGAGTAAAAAAGATATAAATACTGTATTAAAATTTTTAAACATTAAAAAAAAGTAAACTACATGTACACCGTATTAAAAAAAAAACCAGTAAACCAATATTTCTTTTACATGAGTTTATTACGTTTGTCCAAAATAAAAATAGATTTTTTCTATCTCTATGAGTCTACATAAACAAAACCTTGACTCATATTTGCTTTCATTGATAACAAATGATTAAACATTAAAATTAATGAAATAAAATAGCCTCCAGATTCCTTACCCATTTCAGCAAAACAAATGTCATAAAAAATGTTATAACATTTTATAAATAAATTTTAACTAATAATTATTTTTATCTTTTTAAACTCAATTCTACCAGCGATGGTAATATCTTATCCTTGATAATATTTTCTCTGAAAAAAAGCTAATACGGTACATTTAAATTTAAAGTAATCCAATCTACAATTTATTCTCAAAATGATTAAAAACTCCAATTTTTCATAACACAAGATTAGATAAACCCTGTTCAAGCAATCAAATCGAAACTTGAATATAATTTCATCAATTTCCTAACCGAAAATAAAATTTCAAAAACGATAATTTTCATGTATAAAAATTTAGCCTACAGTAAACTTTCGTTTGATAATTGCAAAGAAAAATATATTTAAAAGATGCTTTTTATAAAAATATTTTAGTTCAATTAACTCTAAATTGTATGGTTAGGCGATATATTAATTTACAAATTATTTTCAAATTACACTTAATGCGATAATTTGTGTGCGTCTATGCTTTTTAAGCAAAATAATAATACTATAATAATAATTTCCTGAACAGTTGACTGTACCTGCAAGTTGGAATGTAGTTTCTGTAGTGAAAAGGGTGGTTTCACATGCATCCCCGGCACTAATTAATCCATTATTTCACCGACCTGAATCCCAATCTCATCTGAATCAGTAACCAAGCGCGAACGGGGAATACTTTTCGGTGGCCCATTTTTTTTTTTTTTTTCTCGATCCCGAATCGTTTTCACCGATGATATGTTAGCGAAGAAGAAAAAACAGAGAGGCGGTTCCCCTATAATCATAATAATAAAATAGACAATGTATGAGACGTGAGTCATTCATCCCCCTCTCCACTCCCGACGATATCCCATCAGCTAAGGACACATCCTCTGTATAATATATCGGTACAACGCACGAGACAAATGTCATACAAATCCTGCTACTGTAGCCTACGTATAAAAATCTAATCTCCGGAAAACCTCACTTTATCATACCCATTTCCACCGACGTCAATTTTTACAATGAATCTACTTGCGCAACTGAGCGTCCAAATAAGTTCGGTCGAAATTTATGCACTAAAAAAAAATAATTTCATCAAAATGGGGGTAATTACAGGAACCAGTTTGGCACGTCATGACTATCTTCACGCCAATTGCGCTATAGCGAAGACGTTGAAATGCTCCTCCGCTCTTCTTTATCGTTCACTTTCGCAATTGTATAACAAACTATATCCTCCCAATTAATTCCGAATCGAATCGTTAATTAAATTCTCTGCCAAGCTTTTTTTTTTTTTTTCATTATGTATTACAGTATTACATGAGCTCCATTTTTTTAGTATGAAAATGACGAGGAATGCGGCGATTTCATTGAAAGAACTTGCAAATAGCCGCCAAGCTTGCGCCTGGTAAAACTGAGCGCGCAAACAATTTAGTAAATTAACTCGCTAATCTAATGTTAACTACACGATAATGTGCACATTTTAAAGGATTACTTACAGCGTTTGACATTTCCATCCTAGTTTCTATTTTATGAAGTTTATATTCGTTATCATTTTTCCTTTAATCTTCCGTAAATTTGAAGCAGAAACGCGCACGCACGTATATCCCGATTCCCAGTCAGTCTGCCTCTTTTGTTTGTTGAATAGCCAAGCCGCTTCGCTTGACTAAGCCGGATCAGCCATCCTGCCTACTTTGCTTACTCTCGCATCATAACAAACACTGGTGCTCAACCTCGCAGTACATTGACCTCATGCAGTGGCAGAGCAAAAAAAAAAATTAATTTTTTCAAATTTGCTTGCTGTACTACATTTAAATGCCTTTATTTTAATATTAAAGTAATATTATATTTCAATTTTTTTTAAAAAATACCTTTTAATTTAAATGCGTGAGCCGCATAAATTTAGTATTTTAATATTTTTGGCACTCAAAATTTATTTACTATTAACTATGCTATTGCGGTATTAAATGTGAAGTACGAGTAAATTGAACTTATAAAAAATAAATAAATGAAAAAAGACATTTTTCAAAAAGTTTATATAGTATTCAATACACCTTTTGCTTTAAATATGGCTTTTCTTCCGAAATTAGCTCAATTTTTATTCTAAACGCAATTTTTAACTTAAAAATGAAACCAAAGCGGGAATGTAAATGCAGAACACCCAGTTATAACCCGGGTGTTGGGGATATGCAATATATGCTCCAGGTAGAGTAATAAAATGCATGTAATAGAATAAAACATTTATTAGATTGCTTTATAAACTGTTTCAATTTTTTTTTAAAAATATTATTATTAATAGAAATTTAAAATAAATTAGCAATAGTTTGTCTTGCTTTACTGGCTTTTCCAATACCTAACCTAATCAAATAAAAATAAAACATTTACTTTTTATAACACATAATGAATGACAGAAAATTTCAAAAATAAATTCCATACTTCGGTAACCCTCTATTTAATCCTTCTAAAAGAACGCAGGCTTTACAAACGGAACAGCTTGAAATAAAACCACATCTTGTGCAAGTTCCTTCAGTAACATTATAACATATAACATTAGATTCAAAAATTAATTTAATAAGCAAAATTAATTTTAGCACAGTTACCTTTAGTAGGCATTTTTACATCTTCTTTTATAGAAAGAGAGTCGCCGGAATGTATTATATCTATAAACATTGCATCATTTAATTTAAAATATATATTAAAAAAAACAAATAACTGAAATTACCAATAATTGTACTGGGTCTTATCTTTTCCAAATCCTTCAAATAAGTTCTGGCATGACCTCTAAAATGAAATAATTATTTATTCTTTATTCTACAATGATATTTAAAGTAACTTACCTATATGCGTTAGGCGAATAAATGCATTCCGTGGTAAAATAATCAAGTTTTTTGAAATAGGCATACCTTCAAAATGAGAAAGTACGGTATGTACCGGTATAATTACATGCATTCATTTCATGACTTACAAATAAAATTAAAAATTAACAAAATATTACATAACAATTTCTTTTTCGTAAGTATATTTAAAAGGCTTGCTTCGTGGAATAGCTCCATCAATTCCCTATTCAAAAATAAACTTAAATTATTTTTCAAATAAATAAAATTTCAAATCACCTACTGTTGTTATGGCGGTACAACGGCGAAGCCGTGCAATATCTCCTCGAAGAACTATAGGAAAAAAAAAATTTTTTTAGAAATATCAAAGAACAATAATACGATATTGAAGAAAAAGTATTAATTTAACCTTGCACATGTATCAAAAGTTATCAAGTTATCACAATGTAAAAATAATACAAAACTATCTATAATTTACAAAAAAAAGTACTTACAGAAAATAAAAGGCCAGTTAATAAAATAGTAATTAAATCAACGGAAAATGCAAAACAAATGTTTTGATCCAGGCTTAAACTTATCAAATGCTAACAAAATAATGTCCGTAACCAAAACAAAACTTAAAAATAATTACCGTATACTGTATAGGTAATTGCCATTTCGTGAATTAACAACTATCTTTTCTTGTAATGTAAGCAATTAAACTATTTTTGGAATCTCAGGCAGTATAAATGCCATTATTTATTAATAATATATAAATGCAGTTAGCAAAGGCGAAAAATGTAATCTAGAAGTACATTTACTGCCAATTAAACTATGAAAATAATAACTATGTTCTAACCGTTCATGATTACTGTTTCTGCAATATCATCAGCATTGTGTCCGGTTACAATTTTATTAACTCCAAGGAGGGATGCTCCGCGATCCAAAGCCTGTCGGCGAAAAACACCGCAAAATGTACCTATATCATTAACAGATTATTGATTAAGCAAAATCTCCGAGGGGTAAATAATCGCATTTGAAATTTGGAAATACAATTATTTTTCAATCCAATTTGCTTTACAATGGCATCCATCGTCCAACCGTATAATTCCTGTAAATCAAAAACAACATAAGAATCAATTTCATGGCATAAAAAAAAGAGAATTTACCTCGTAAGATAAAATTTTTAAAGGTAATCCGTATTGCTCTTGATTCCGTTTTACAGTCTACAAATAAAAATAATGCACACTTTAATTTATGAATAATTTGTAATTAAATTTGAAACAATTGCATTTGATGGCTCTCGTTGTTCGATCAAGTTTTAAACTATAGTTTCGCAATATATGTAGGAGTACATTACAGCATAAAGCAATTTTGGCTCCAGATTAATAAGACTCAGAATATGCACAATTTTATTTCGCAATTATAATTTAATCTGTACTGCACTGTTAAAACTATTTGTAATAATAATAATTACATCGGTGACAATTTGAGAAAAAAAAAATTAGAACTGAAAGGCTTGCAACAATAACCAAGTTGAAGTACATGTCTATTTTATTCACTTTTTGAGTTAAAGGTTGCCCTTTATGAAAACATTTTTATATCTATATGCAGCTGTGGGTTTCAGTTTTTATTTTGTTAAACAAATAGTGTTACCTTTTTTAGCAAATTTAATACGGGCACAAGAAAGATCTTTAAAATTAAAGATAAAAATTTGAGTTTTGAGAATTCAATTTATTTTACAGTTTTGTTTGTATTTATATACCGTAAATGAACATTGTGTGCAATAATTGAATATTTGCTGCGTTCATTAGCTTCTTAAAAGAGCCTTTTTAACTTCATTTGGAGCAAAAACGAATTTTGTGGAGAACAAGTTTAGAGGGTAGAGAAAAACATTTTAAGCGTTAATTGAAAATTAAGCTCTTATATATTTTTTTTAAAATTAAAATTAGCAAAAATAGGACTGGCTAATTATTAGCCGTTCAATTCGTAAAAACAAAAGAAATGCATAGAGAATTAAAAAAAAAATTTTTTTAACATAGCAGCAATGCAATGACAATCAATACATAATTTTTTAATTGAAAAGAAGTTTGTTGCATATAAATTTATAATAATAAATTAATTCGTTCAGGTGAAGAAAAGTTCATGTAGAGTATTACACAAAAAAGAAATAAGCTCATATACAGTCGATTTGTCAAAATTAATAATTATTAAAATTATTATTAAATAAAAAAATTAATTAATTGAGAAGCCGATTCTATTCTGTTTCCTTAAACACAGATTGCAGTTGCACAAGCAATAGTAAATACGTCAAAAAAACGCTTGCCATCTAAAACCAAAACTTTTATTAATTCTAAATATAAGGTAAGTATTTTATTTTAAAAAAACACTTACGGTAAGTAATACTCCTTTATTAATTTCAATCATTCCCCAGCCAGATAAGCCTATATTGGGTCCAATGAGTTTGATGGCAAACGCAATAAACTATAAGATGTTTAAAACCCGTTTAAATATCTTTATTGTAAATAATCTTAAATGAAAAATCAATTATGCAAGTGCGGCTATAATAAGTTTAATTTTTTAATTGCACTTTACTTGCAAATAATTTTCTTTTATATGTATATACCTGAGTGCCTTGATTATGAGGCAAATGCTTCAATGAATATTGATTCATAAACACATATGGCAGATGAGCCTATAATTATTAATGAACCAATAATAAAAATGGAAAATTCAAAAAATTGAAAATTACCATTGAGTTTACAGTAGCTCCAGCACTGCATACGAGAATGATAGTTCCAACACTGAGACAACACCAAAAACCTCGGACCAGCATCATACCCATAACAGCTGGCATTCCCACGATTTCATAAGCCACCAGACACAAAATAAGAAGATAAAATAGCAAATAAGAAAAAATAAGTTCGTTCAAGATATCGTCGATAACATCTGCCAGCCTGCAAATGAGCCCGTGGCTACGACGATGCTCCTCGATATCAATCTGGCGAGGATCATCCTCTTCCACTTCGCGACTCAAATTGAGCGCATGAGCTTGGAACAAGCATCGCAAAATCAAACAAAGAAGAAGATAAAAAGCCAGAGAGATGACCCAAACCAACCCGTTCACCACACCCATTATTCCGTAGATGCGAATCTCTTGCTGTTTGTAACGAATGTCTGAGTCATCAAAAACCTCTTGTAGGTCCACATGTACTACAAACACCTCAATTATCACTAGCCAAACAGCAAAAATTAAATTATTAAAAATAATAATAATAAAACTGTTACAAATACACACATATTATTCAAATAATGTTACTGCACAATAATTTTTTTGTCTACTTTGTAATTTAAATTGAAAATAAATCCGCAATGCTATATTTCTCGACAACTCAAAATAATCAACTCACCAAAACTGATAACAATCGAAGCTCCTAATACAGCAACAATCATGAACCACTGCAATCGGTGACAAAATTGAGTAATTTTAGTAGAAACGGCTGGGTGGAACTGCAACTCGTTCCACTCGCCCAATAACTTTTGAAAAAGATGAGAACGAAACGAAGCATAGCTATATAAAGTGACGGCTATTGCGTTCTGAATAAACCAGCATAGATAAACAATGCGGGTCAGTGTTGAGTGGTCGAAGCAGAAATCGGCATAATCAAACTTGACGAAATTGAAAAAGACCGTAGCCCACATGAATATCACCAAGCCCACACTGACCACTTTCTGGTAGATGTAAAACAAGAAGTGAAGTTTAGACTTGGATTTCAGGCCTGAAGGAATAAAGTGAAAGAAACCAAAGAGCCGTAATAGGAATAAAATAGGACGAAAAATAAGTTGAAATGGAGGCAAAGAAACCAACACGTGATGTTTATTCGAAATCCAATTGCGTTGAACATTGCTGGACGACCTCTCCGGTAGCCACATATCAGCCCAAACCATAGACAGGTTTCTCTTAGACGAATTGATAATCATAGGACTCATTGCCAGTGAATTTAACAAAGCAGTAGATTTGTTTCTCCAAACATGCCATTTTATAGCAAAAAATAGTAGTTATTAAAAATGGATAAGTAATGTGACCCTAACCTTTATCATAACTAAATATACGGTAGTAGAGTTAAATATTGAGGATAACCATGTATTGATGTCTTTTCTAAATGATTATCTATAAAATAGCTATGGTAGCAGAATTACGAGTAATTAGAAATGCATACACATCTGCCAATAAATAAATAATTAAAATTAGAAGAACAAAAACTGTTGAAGAAGGTACTCCTTAATTTCAGCGTTATAAATATTCGATTTACAGTATTATTATTTTTTTTAACGAAATCAAGCGTTGTTGGCGGTAACGAAATGTTTTCTTAACAATAAAAATGTTTTGATAGAATAGGCCTACCAACTTCCAGTAATAATTATATTCTTAATACAGTAAATGTTCAGTAAACGGTTTATAAGTTAAAAAGAAATTAATTTAATCAATCTTTTTTTAAAATATATTACTATATTTTAAATAAAACGATAATAAAATTTTAAAATTGCTCACGAAATACCGTATGTGAAAATTATAAATTTCATACAGCAGGCCAATTTTTATTTTGTAAAAAATGTTTTAAAATCAATACCGGTGCATGTAATACATTTACACAAAACCAGTGCCTAATAGCGTAAAATCTTTACTGTCGGTAGAACTTCTTACTCTCAGTTTAATAATGATAATAAAACAAGTTGGCCACTGGCCACAGCAGTTTGATTATGGTTTAATCTTAATACGCCTTGGATACTTTAAGCATACTGTATTATTTTTATAAAGTTTGCAATAATATCGTACATAATATAGTACATGTAATTTGAAAATTATTTCGGTATATTATTATTCAAGTGTACTGAAAAGTGCATGTAATATGTTTTCTTGATTTTAAAATACATTTGCATTAAATCCTTGCATAATTATTTGAATAAACTTATAATATGATTTACCTCCTAGACGTGTGCCTACTGTTCAATTGGATTAGATACCGATATGTACATGCATTATTTATTAAATAATTTGTTTTAAATAACAGACCGGCAATTAATTAAATGATTACATTGTAGTGTTGCCGTAATCTAATGTCTAAATTGTTGAAAAGTGTCACAGATAAAAATACACCCAGACCTCAATTTGAGTCATTTTGATGTCGCTACTGCCCAGGGCTCTGTCATAATTCGAAGTTGTTGGTTTACCAGTTTGCCTTCATTTGTTAGAAATATTTTATTTTTGTATTTAAGACTTTTATTAACTTTTATAAACATAGAAAGTAGATTTTTAAAAGTTTTTTATGCAAGGAATATTTTAACAAATATTTTAAAAAAAAATTTAGGCAATAATGTATAATAATTTCACGAGTAGAAAAGATCTACTGGTTAAAAATCGTAATGCGGTAATGCATAATTGCACGATATTCAAATGGTTTCACAATTACGGTGAACTACTGTTCGAAAAAGCAGGAGGTTTGAATGTACATTTGTGTCAATAATATTATAAATGCTACAAAATTTCCTGATACAATTATTCGTATTTCAGTAAAATGATTGTTTTAAAACACCAACAGGTAAACAAGAAATTTATAAAGAAGGGCAAGTCACATTCGTACCTTGAAAATTTTTATTAGGCTTCATCTGTATCAGGAGAAAATAGTAAGAAACGTATGCGCTAAGAAACTATAAAAATATAAAGCCCTCAATCAATGAAACGTCAAAGTAAAAGTACCGCAATGTTCTTACGTTTGCCAAAAAGTTGTTAGAAAGCAGGAAGAATCCCAAACCCGATACACCAATAGTAGTTTGCGAAATTTTGTTCATGAATAATGATAACTATAATAATAATAAAAAAGCTGCATTAATAGCTATTTTTTATATTATATTTCTTGAGTAAAGGAAATTGGTTTTCACCTGCAAAGAATGTTTAGGTGGTAGAGAGCGCGTTCGACATCTTCTCAAATCCGGCAAGCATGCGTGAGCCTATTTCATAAAAGATTGATAGATTTAAATCAAAAACCGCAACCATTACAGTATAAATTGTTTACCAGGCGGTTAGTGTTAGCCCCGACGAGCATCATGCAACATATGATTGTGAGGTCACTCGTGACCCAAGTTATTCCGAGAATAGTTTCAAACTCCAGCGTCTTCGGGCTAAGCATGGCGTTAGTATTAGCCACTATCAATCCCAAATTAGTGAGAAAAGATGCAAAAATGAAGAAACTAAAGTGCTTTTCAAACGTTTGAACCAAATCTGTGATTCGGTTATGCAATTGACGCAAAGTCTCGATCTGACTGCTGTCGAAATTAGGCTGGAGAACAAAACGACGAAGTTCACGATTGTAAATTTCGTACAATTTGTTAAGGTTAGTGCAAATAACGACGAATAGAAATTTCCCCATATCCCAAGCAGAGGCGCACGTCGAGTTCAAGATACCAGATATTCTCTGCATGTAAAACGAAACAGTTGGAGAAAGGTAGCGACGGGCGGGAAATAGAATATCCGCTCCCGGTAAACACTCGAAATTAACTCCAAGAAAAACTACATAACAAAAATTTCAATGAATTTTTTTAAATTGTAATCCTAATAAATGTGCCATGTCCAAATTAATTACGGTGCTTAATTGAGCCGTACTTTAAGTATTTTAGATTTAGCATGAAGTTTTGTTCCAAAGCCAATGAAAAGGTATGTTATCTACCTCATCAAATTCGTTTATTTGGATAAAATCGGACATGAAACATTCTTTAAGATGCCTATCTATACAATATAACTATAAAATTTTGCTTACTAAAACAGTTGACGATCTGAATAGTTCCAGCAATTATCATAATGTTTCGTTGTGATTTCTTGGCGTATTCTACGATCTCGACACGAGCGGCTTTAGTCGAAAATATTTTGGCCCATTCGTTAAGGAATCCTTTTTGCAACTTACCACCAAAACTGATGCGGAAGCAATTGCAGCAGGTAAAAATATTCTGCGCCATCCATATGGTTTGAATGATGAACATGGCAGATTTCTCAAATTTATCGGCTCCATCAACGTAGAGCACCGACGTTATGACATTAAAAATAAAGAAAGAAACGTAAGTCGCAACGTTGAAGACGCAAAATATTTTCCAGAATGTCCAAGTTTTTGACTCCCGGTCTTCGAAGTATAGGCCAAAGTACTTAAGATACGTCAAATATGGTCGGAACACCAAGCCGCCATCCAGTTCGCCCTTCTCAGCTTCCGACTCTGACAAATTTGGATTCCCTCCTTGAGCATTTTCTTCGTGCTGGAAGTACAAGTAACTCAAGCCAAGATGGGAACTCAAGCCGAGATGAGAACGCAAGCCGAGATGGGAACTCGACACCTCTTTTCCTGCCATTTTTGATCGAACTACCGGTAGGGAGGAATCGAAATGCGTGCCGTCAACTTTTACAAATAACCTCTTAAAACGTTCAAGTGCGAGGAAAACAAATACGCTTCGTATTCTCAAACATTCATCAATCTAATAAGCTAACATTTACAAATCGAAATTTGTATTAATAATAAGAAATGTGAAGGACACAAAAATCTGGTATACAAGCTAAACACATCACGTTGCTGAAAACTTACTGCATGCTATTTTTTTCTCTTTTGCAGATCTCAGAGCACTGAATTTCTTAATGAGAATTGCTTATTTTTGTTATAAATAAAAGATATTTTTTTTTAAATTAATCAATTATACATCTTAATTGCACATTAACTTTTCTATGCCACACAAAAAATTAGCCCTAATAACAGGGCAGAAACGCAACGTAACCTAAAAGAAACGTTAATCTTCATTTAAAAATTCGAGTAAAGTACTTGTCCTCTATCTAGGATAATCCTGTCAATCAGCATTGTGCAATTAACATGCCTAAATAAATTAATAGTTGCTTCAACAAACTGTAATTACAAAATTTCATAAATTTCTGCTAATATTTAAAAATATTAGCCTTGTGATAATAATATTATTATTAAAAACATATTTTCAATTTGTCTTCTACATTGTTTAAAACGCCATTTTCGAAATTATATTAAAAAATATTTAAAAAATAAAGAAAGGATTTCAGATTTGAATCTAACCGTATAAAATACTTTGCTTGAATAATAAGTTTGAAATGAATGTACCAGTACAGAACAAAAGAAAATTAAATTTGATACAGTTGGCTAATATCGATTTCCTTTGTACATGTACATGACAGATAATTCGAACTTTAAAAATTTAAAAAATTAAGTGATAGTTATTTATTCTACTTCTGACTCCGAATACAATTATTATTCCTAAATACAATTAAGACAGAATTGGTCAAAAGCATAATGTTAAAGTGCCATTTAACACAAAAATATTTTAGATTTAGTTTATGTTAAATTACATTTAAAAATAAAGAACTAAAAACATAACCACCAATCACCAGTAAACCGATACATGTAACTCGACAACCTCAAAGATAATGTAAATAAAATTCAACAAAAAACTAGATTTCCATTACCCCAAGAAAACGCAAATGTTTAATTTTTTAATAAAATTAACCATTATGTATTTAAAACATTCTTCTCATTATTAAGGTGTGAATTAGGAGAAGGCACCCCTTAATTATAACATTATAAATATTCGATACCGGTATGTTATTAATCAAGCGTCGTTGGCGGTAACGAATTGTTTTCTTCACAATAAAAATATTTTGAGAGTAAACTAAATAATAATTAAATTGCTAATAAATGTACAGGAAACGGATTATAATATGTACTGTATTAAAGAAATTGATTTAATCAATCTTTTTCAAAATGTAATACAGTGTACTGTATTTTAAATAAAACGATGCTAAATTTTTATAATTATTGCTCAAAAAACATTAAAAAACAATAAATTTAATACAGTACCGTAGCGTATTTTTACTGACATATTTAAGAGGACTGTATATACCCAAATATACTTACGCAAGACCACTGCCTAATAGAGTAAAATATTAATTTTATTGTCGGTAGAATTTCTTACTTCCAATTTACAAAATAATGTCACAAGTAGGCCACAGTCGTTTGATTGTACGAGAAGTTTAATAAAATTACCTTGAAATTGTTGCTTAACCCGTACTGTATTATCTTTACAAAAGTTGCAATACTATCGTAATAACGGTAATATTGTACCGGATAAATTGATAATTAACATACAATAATAGTACGTGCAATTTGAAAATTATTAAATTCAAGTTCATTGAAAAGTACGCGTAATATGTTTTCGTGAATTTAAAATACAGTATGTACATTTGCATTAAATCCTTACATAAAGTAATTATTTAAATAAACTTACATAGTAGGCCTATATGATTTTCCTTATTAATTAAATAATTTATTTTAAATAACCGAGCGGCAATCAATTAATTTATTAGAGTTGCCTTTATCTCATGTCTAAATTATTTGAAAGTGTCACAGATAAAAATACACCCAGACTGCAATTTATATCCATTCGCTGTTGCATCTCTCCACCACCGCACCTGACATATTCAAAGTTGTGGATTTACCAATTTGTCTTTATTTTGTTAGAAATATTTTATGTTTGTTTTTAAGACTTTTATTAACTTTTATAAGCGAAAGTGGATTCTTAAAAGTTTTTTTTATGAGACGAATATTTTTTCAAAAGTTTTAAAAAATTTTAACAATATTAAATTTAAGGATAAAAAAAAATCTACTGGTAGAATATCTTAATGCAGTAACGCGTTACGCATAATCAATATTTACATGGTTTCACAATTACGGTAAACTACTGTTCGAAAACGTAGGATGTCTGAATGTGCATTTGTATCAATAATAATTTCAATGTTATATTTTTGATGATATTTTAGTAAAATGATACAGTGGTTTTAAAATATCAACGACAAGAAATTCATAAAGAAGGGCAGGTCATATTCGTACCTTGTAAATTTTTATTAGGCTTCATCTGTACCAAGAGAAAATAGTAAGAAACGTATGCGCTAAGAAACTATAAAATCCAAAGTCCTTAATCAATGAAACGTCAAAGAAAAAAGTACCGCAGTGTTCTTACGTTTGCCAAAAAGTTGTTAGAAAGCAGAAAGAATCCAAAACCTGATACACCAATAGTAGTTTGCGAAATTTTGTTTATGAATAATGATAACTATAATAATAATACTGTAATAAAAAGCTTTTCATAAAAAAACAGCTATTTTTATACAATAATACCCCGTATTAATGGCGTTTTGTAATAATGGCGCTCTATCGCGCGCTAAATTACTATTGTACTCAATGTTGGGCGGATAAAAACGCACTTCTGCTATCGCCAAAATGCACTGCAGTCTATGGCGATTCACTTAATGGTCCCAATTTCGCTATTATTGCAAGGTATTACTGTATCAATATTACGAGAGTAAATTAGTTTTTAACCTGCAGAGAATGTTTTGGTGATAGAGAGAGCGTTCGGCATCTTCTCAAATCCGGCAAGCACGCGTGAGCCTATTTCATAAAAGATTGAAAACATTTAAATCAAGACCCGCAACTTAGATATACATTTTTTACCAGACGGTTAGTATTAGCCCCGACGAGCATCATGGAACCTAAGATTACGAGGTCGCCTGTGACCCAAGTGATTCCTAGAATAGTTTCAAAGTCCAGAGTCTTCGGGCTAAGCATGGCGTTAGTATTAGCTACGATCATTCCCAAATTAGTGAGGAAAGATGCGAAAATGAAGAAACTAAAGTGCTCTTCAAACGTTTCGACCAAATCTGTGATGCGGTTATGCAATTGACGCCAAGTCTCAATCTGACTGCTGTCGAAATTGGGCTGGAGAACGAAACGATGAAGTTCACGATTGTAAATTTCGTACAATTTGTTAAGATTAGTGCAAATAACGATGAATAGACATTTCCCCATATCCCAAGGAGAGACGCTCATCACGCTCAAGATCCCAGATACTCTCTGCATGTAAAACGAGACAGTTGGAGGAAGGTAGCGACGGGCGGGAAATAGAATATCCGCTCCCCGAATCAACTCGAAATCAACTCCAAGAAAAACTACATAATACAACATAGTACATGTATAACAGCAAAAAGAATACTGTATTATTTATGTGAAGTAACAATGTGTAATCTTAATAAAGATGCGATATCCAATTTAATTACGGCTCTTAAGGGTGGCGTAATTTTAGCATTTTGGATATATCATAAAGCTTTTCTCCCAAGTCAATTAAGAATTATTATAAGCAAATCCATAAGGAAAATTGCCATTATCTATTTCATCGAATTGGCTTATTTAGATAAAATCGGACATGAAACATTCTTTAAGATGCCTATCTATACAATACATGAATAACTATACAATTTTGCTTACTAAAAGAGTTGATGAACTGAATAGTTCCAGCCATTATCATGATGTTTCGTTGTGATTTCTTGGCGTATTCTACGATCTCGACATGACCTGCTTTAGTCGAAAAGATTTTGGCCCATTCGTTAATAAATCCTTTTTGCAACTTAGCGCCAAAACTGATGCGAAAGCAATTGCAGCTGACAAAAATATTCTGCGCCATCCATAGGCTTTGAATGATGAACATGGCCGATTTTTCGAATTCGCCAGCTCCGTCAACGTACAACACCGACGTTATTACCATGTAAATAAAGAAAGAAACGTAAGTTGCAATATGGAAGGCGCAGACTATTTTCCAGAATGTCCAAGTTTTTGGTTCCCGGTCTTCGAAGTATAAGCCAAAGTACTTAAGGTAAGTCAAATATGGTCGAAACACCAAGCCACCGTCCAGTTCCGACTCTGAAAAATTTGGATTTCCTCCTTGAGCATTTTCTTCGTTTTGGAAGTAGAGGTAACTCAAGCCGAGATGGGAACTCGACACCTCTTTTCCTGCCATTTTTGATCGAACTACCGGTAGCGAGGAATCGAAATGCGCGCCGTCAACTTTTACAAACAACCTCTTAAAACGTACAAGTGCGAGGAAAACAAATACGCTCCCCATTCTCAAACATTCATCAATCTAATAAGCTAACATTTACAAATCGAAATTTGTATTAATAATAAGAAATATGAAGGACACAAAAATAAAACTGAAAATTTAGTAGATGTGGTATCCAAGCTAAACACATCACGCTATAACAGTTACTATTTCCACTTTTTTATTGCAATTTTGAAATTTCAAAATACTTTATAAAACTTTACAAAATAATATTATTACCGGTACCGGTATATTCTGATACTGTGATTTTAGTCCATGGCATTTTTTGAAAATTAAAAAATAAATAAACTGTTGTCTCTTTTGTCCGTCTAATACAGTAGCTCTAAAATTCTCAATGAGAAATGCTTATTTTTAAAGTATTTTTATAAATAAGTCTTTTTTAAAAATTAGATTCAACCCTTCTCTATGTCGCACCAAAAAATAAGCCTTAGTAACCGAACCTTCGACCATGGTTTTTATGGTCAAAGAGCCGGACAGAAACGCTTAACGTACTCGACAGAAACCTTAATTATCTTTTAAAAACTCGAGTAAAGTAGGCTACAGCCTACATGTACACCATCTATAATAGTCTTGTCAATCAGCACTGTGCAATTAACATGCCTAAATAAATTAATAGTTTCTTAAATAAACAGTAATTACAAAATTTCATAACTTTCTATTAATATTTAAAAATATCGGTCTAATAATAACTGTTACTGTATTAAAAACATGCAATGTACATTCAATTTGCTTTCTATATTGCTTAAAACGACAAGCTCGAAATAATAAAAAGAAATTTTAAGAAATAACGAAATTATTCCAGTTTTGAATATAACCGTAGAAAATACTTTTTTAAAATAATAAGTTTGAAGTGAATGCACAGAACAAAAGAATATTAAATTTGATACAGTAGGCTAATATCGATTTCCTTTGTACATGTACAGTTTACATGACAGATAATTCAAACTTAGAGAATTTGAAAAATTAAGTGATAGTTATTTATTCTACTTCTGACACCGAATACAATAATTATTCATAAATAAAATAAAGATAAAATTGGTCAAAAGCAGAATGTTAAAGTGCCATTTAACCAAAAAACATTTCAGATTTAGTTTATGTTGAAATTATATTTATAACTATAAACATAACCACAAGTAAACTGAAAACTGTAAATAGACAACATCAAAGATAATGTAAATAAAATTTAATGAAAAACTTCCATTACCCTAAGAAAACGCAAATGTTTACCTTTTTGATAAAATTATTTAAAAAACAACAACACCCTAATAAAGTAAATGCTAAAACACTCTTAAGAAGTTCCCCTACCACGTTTTTAATACTTTTAATAGCAATTCCAAAGAATTAGGTACCTGAAGTTGTCAAAATTAGAGCAAAGAGTAAACAAAATAAAATAATAAACTACGCTAAAAAGAAATCAACAATTATATTGTACCAAGTGAGCAAATTGTAGCCACTTTCAACCTATATTTTAACAATGTACGTGTACAAGTTTAATGGATACTCATAAATGATCGAAACCAAGAGCGATTTCGCGTGTACAACAGTTTCATTAGTTTCACTCTATAGTTTTAGTAAATGATAAACGTTCAAAGAGAACCTCCCAGAAAACCATCCTCTTAAATAGGCGTCAGAAACGCTAGATTATTCTGTGAACGGATAACAATAATATTCTAAGGCTAGCATTTAATTCAATAAAACTCAAAATTTCAACAGCAAATACACAATTTTGTAAAATGATGTAGGCCTATTTAATTTATTTAGGAATTTATTTCCCGCAAACTTGTGCCGGCCTACTTACAGTACAATGATTTATTAGTAACAGAGTTGCCGTGCTATAATCACAATAAAGTAAAGGGTAGCGATCTCCATATTATGACATCTGCAACTATTATTATTGTCAGGTTTGTTTGCCTTTCTCCCCTTCCCATCATGCACCGACTGTTTTGTTGGACAACTTCCCCTCAATAAATTGCAGACGTCATACGCACTCGTCGTTCGCCTCATCTTCACTTACATGTAATCTATAACTATTATTTTATTCGAGTTAAGTAGACCTATTAAGCATCTCCGATGCTTCCGTTTTTCTTCAACTCTAAAAGCAGCAAATAATACGTAAGATACGCCCCAACAAACTAAAAAATTATTTTAAGTAAAACTTAATATTTTATGAATACGGTACTGATAATAATCAAATAACTTTTACCGTCTTGATAAAATCTTTAGATAGCGTAAAGAAACCACATCCCGAGATGGCGATTGGAGGCCCAGTAGTTAGCCGACCAATAAATATATTTAACTAAATACGAGAATTAGAATCACCATTTCTTTAAAATACATTCACCTTGCAACTTAATTTTTTTTTACCTGCATTAGCTTTCGTTGTGAATAAATGCAAGTAGGAATGGAATATAAATCGTTTACGCACTGGTGAGCCTTATAAACACAAATAAATTTTTAAAAGTGCCAGAGTAATTAAATCAAAAATCGCCAAAAACACACTCATAAAATTTGCAAAGTTTAAAAAAAATTTAGAACTGAACTATGGTAATGCCTGGACATTTTAAAAAAAGTTTAAATTTCTATAAAAAAAAAAATTATCGGTTAAATTTTTCATGGGTTATCTTTCAAATACCATATTTTTATTTAAAAATTCACATTTTCCCCTTTTATTGTTGCCTTTCATTAATCCAGTACCTTATAAACCTCTAAAAAAACGTCAGTAAAATGAAATTCATTCAAAAAAATCTCGGCTGAAATATTGGAAAGTTAACCCAACTTATCTAAAATATTCTCTAAAACTCTAGATGTCTTTTTAAATAATTCTTAAAATATACTGTATATAATTATGTTTTATTAAATTGAAATCATTAATTTTCTGAATTCATAAAAATGGTTATTTTTAACGATTTTTTTTTTTTTACGTTTGCTTTCACCAAATCCATTGTTCGTGACGAAGTGATAGAGATGCTTCCTACAATGAACAGAATTGTCATAATCCAAATGGAAACGGCAAATAAGAGCTCTCCTTCAGACCCTGAGTGGACCAAATAATAAGTATTCGCCAGCAAAAGAGCCAAATCAAGAATAAAAGTAATGAAAACGAATAGACTGAAACTGTCATTCATATCGAAGACCAGTTTGGAGATTTTAAGGTGGAGTTCGTCCAGGTACTTGAGGTCATCTACACTTACTGCACACGAGTTCTCTAAGCGCCGGCGAAGATCTTGATTATAAATGTCAAATAATTTATTTATGTTGAGACCGATGAGCACGTACAAGCCAAAAGGAAGAATCCAAGTAGACATACAAAAAGAGCATATGAAGCCACCAATAGTCACCACGAAACCTTCAAATTCCGGAGGCCAATGATTTTTAAACGAATAAACCACGTAAAACGGAGAGATTTCAAAAGCTCCCAATACTAAAACTACGATAAACAAAAATTTGCTTTTAATTTAATCATTGAAAAGTGTCCGTGTTATAATGAGTTACTACTTTATACTGTACGGTATTTTAAAAAATCACCAACTATGAAGAACTTTGAACAAACAGTACATGCAAATGATGTGGACAGTGAATGCTACGTAGTTGCGTTATTCTTCATAATATTAAAAAAAAATTAAAAAACTTTTAAGATTGTCATTGATTTTTGAATCTATCTAATTAGCATTAATAAATATCTTATAGTTCACTGTAATCTTCCAGAATAAATACACAATAAAAAATAGCCAAAAAACAATTTAGAAATACTACTGATATTGTTAATTTTTGATGAAAAACTTCTTTATGCCCCAGTAATTGACCCTTTCTAAAAATTAAAATTCCAGTACAGTTGACGTGTTAATGGTCCAGTAGTTTACACTTGGACTTTACATGTATTTGGAAAAATTAATAAAAGATACTAAACAACGCATTAATTAATGTTAGACTAGTGTGCAATGGCGCTTGGGAAACTTGGGACACTTTCAAAAAGACTAGTATTTACTCGAAGTTGGTATAATAAAGTCTTATTAATCTGAATTTAATTGCTTTATTAAAATGGTATTACATCTACCGAGTAATGACTTTTTCATGATTGGCTTTCTAGAATATTTCATAAACTTACCCAATGTGTTTGCAAAGTGAAAAGAAGCAACGATAAAAATGACAATTCTTTGAGACTTAATAGCAAAATCTTGAGCACTCTGTCTGTTTTGGCAGTCCCGAAACACAGTGGGCCAATCATAAAGAAAAAACTTGTCCACTCGCCCATTTACACTCAATCGGTAACAGTAAATAGCGCTAGTGCTGCATTGGCCCAGCCAGAAAATGTTGATAAGGAGCATGAAAGAGTTGCTGAAATTGCTCACGGGATCAAAATAGAGGCCGGCATAGCCAATAAGAAATAGAAGAGCAGAAGTGTTAAGAATTACCACAAAAGCACTGAATAACCTCCAACCATGCCAGCCTTTCAAATCAAAATATAACCCCCAAAATCGCAGATATAGTAAATATCGTCGAAATAGGGTGATCTCCAAGTTCGCCATCGTATTTCCAGATATGCTTATAGTTTTAATCCTTCCTACCAATCGAGACACTGAGCAACCGAAGAGAATTCAAACAGAGACAAAATTATAATTAATATTTTATCAATAATTGCAATAACGTCGTGGTATTTCGATTGATTGACATAGTTTCTCAATAAAACATATTTAAAATGTAAATACAAACAAATTACAGGAAACCTTTTAAGCTCAACTTTTGTGTTGTACAGTAATTGTAAATTAATTTAATGATTCATAATTTGAGTGCACTTCTTCAAATGTGCTTATAAAGACTCTATAATGTAACTCTCCCACACAAAAAAAGCGAGCCTTCTCTATAAATTCTGTAACACCGTACATGTACAAACTTTTGTCCGTTTGGAAAAGGCTAATAAAACACTAAAGACCTAAAGCGTGCATCGGATTGTATTTTCTTTTTTAAAAAATTCTGCATTTTTTAACGACGTCATTTCGCTTTTACTATACAGAGCGTTTATAAACAAAACTCTCTAGTTTAATTTATAAATTTATGATTTTAACAAATTTATGAATTAAAATACAAAACACTTAGTGCATACTCGTATAAAGTGTAAAAAGCGAAATTGATAATTATATTAAAAAAAAAAAAAGACTTTTGTGTACAATTTTTCCGTAAATCATATTAAGCATACCCTTATAACGTCGGACAGGGTGTGCTTAATGCCTTAAGAAAATATTGTACACAAAAACCTTTTTTTCTTGTGTTTAATGTGAATGCATTAGTAAAACGGAAATTAGTGCCCAGTATTGATTGACGTATCTTTGAATTGTGCAAGCAAGAAGTAATACGTTATGTAGGCGCCAATAAACTAAAAGTAGATTTAGCAATTAGATTGCATTCCACAATAACAGTGTCAGATAAGCAAATTTTCAACTTACAGTGGAAATAAAATCTTTAGATAATGTAAAAAAGCCTAAACCAGATATCTCGATTGGGGGACCCATGCTTAGACGACTAATAAAAAGCTTCAACTGTTGCCAAAATATATTGTAAAATATAAATTATTGTTGTAACTTAAATAAATGTAGCGATAATTATTATTAAAAATAGGTTATGGTTACCTGCAAAATATCCCGAACCGCTAAGCAATTAGTGGGTATCGAATAAAGGTACTTTAGACATTCACCCGCCTTGATAATAAATAATAATAATTATAAAGTTACTTCTTAAATTAACTTAAAACAGACAAAATTTACCAAATCTTTGGTTCTGATCGCCACCAAAACGATGCTGGCAAAAATAGCAAAGTCGGTAAATATCCAGAGAATCACAACGAGTCTCGTGGAGTCATTTTTATCGGTATATATCATAACATAAGTATTGCTGATGAGAAGACACATTCCATCTCCAAATATTAATAAGATAAATAGACCAAAGTTATCGTTAATAGCAACGACCAAGCTGGAAATTTTCTGATGCACCATATTGAAATTAGATAATTCGCCTTCGAGTAGACGCTTCGACAAAGTTACGTGCTTACTAAATTCGTCGTTAAAAATTGCATAGAGATGATTAATATTGACGACCACAATTGCAAATAAACCAATTGGTAGAACCCAAGAGCTCATTAAGAAAGCATAAATAAAGCCTCCAAAAATTAACAAATACTTAGAAGTGCTGATGGGCCAATGATTCTTCCAAGGAATCACATTTTCAAATGGAGGCATATCGAAACCACCGAAAAGCATTACTATAAATTTAATAACGTATAATAACACGAATTAGTCGACATTCGTATTTCAAAAATGTTTATCCCCTAATAATGAACACTCCAAACCGTTAATTTAATCAATTGAATTAGGTTCTATTATAATATGATAACTAAACCATAATAAAAAATTTTGATATTATTTGGTACGCTTAATATTACTCGACGTTACTCAAAATTTAAATACTCTTATAATACTAATAATATATTCAATTATATTGCGAATTCCTAAAAATACATTTATGCTCATGAAACGACGTGTTTAAAATAAAATCTAACTCATTCTATTGCAAAAACTGTAAAAATAAATACTGTATTTTTTTCAAAAATGTCAATTTGCTAAACAGATTAAAATCAGGCTAAAATCGAAATCCTCCCCTTATAGACCACCTGGTGTTCAGTATTAAGGAGGGTTAATAGCAACATTACCAACCAGTCGTATTGACAATTTGAAAGATGATAACGACCACAAAAATGACGATGGCAGATTTTTTGGCGTATCGATCCACCTCCGACCTCTGATGTTCGGATGAAAACACGTGAATCCATTCGGACAGGATATCTTTCCACAGCCGATGGCTACAACTGAGTCGGTAGCAAAGAAATACGCTGATTGTGGTTTGAAATGTCCACAGAATATGCGTGATCAACATAAATGAATTCCCAAAATGAGTAACCGTATCAAAATTAAAGCAGGTGTCCACCACCAGAAGAAAACACACTGAACCGTTGAGGAGTAGAGTGGCCAAAGAATAGCATTTCCACGAGCTCCACCGTTCACTCTTATCAAAATACAAACCCCAGACTTGCAAGTAAAGAAGAAAGGGGCCTATCAAACATTTTGTATTACGATTATAAAACTTTTCTACTTTAGACGAAGAAACTGTCGAAATTTCATTTCGATTATTTTTGGGATAAATCATCGCAAAATAATTTATAAAATGACGACAGATGAAACGCGAGCGAAACAAAAAATAAGATAATAAAATAATTAGGAAATACAGTCTAAGCAAAATAATGTCGAAGTGAACGTGAGAAGTATGTTGAGGAATTAATAGCAATAATAATAGTCTGTGTCAATTTTATGTCAACCTTAAGTTATGCGAGAAATAACGTAACTACACCCTTAACCGATCGATACGAGTTTCAGCTTTCTCCTCATTAATCGTAGATCCTAAATTAGAATCCTTAATTATATTGTCAACGATAGAGTCAACTTATTAAGTGTACAATCAATTACTGCTTAACAGAATTAAAAAAAAGTCATTACGCCCAATGTTTACATTTAATTAGAGAAACATTTGCGATTCCCACCATAACTTTATCTTCTTAATAACGGTCATACATGTATTGCACTTACAATATTGAAAATGTACCAATTGAGAAAATGGGAGGTAACTTTTAACTACCGGTACGGTAACTTAAATCGAGAGCCACCAATAAACTAATCTCATTCGCAGTAACCAAAAAATTTTCAAATTGGGATGCATGCGTTACGAAAAATGCAAATATTCGCAGATAATTAAAATAAATTTTAAATAAAATAGGGTCCTACCTCTAAAGAGTCGTCTCTGTATCCGGTGATTCCTTCGTCGATCGAGAGAAGAACTAGATTCAAACCATAATCGTGCCGATCATTTAAAAGCTTCATTAAATATGCCAAAACCGTCGAATCTAAATCGAAAAAAAATCAAATTAATTTAAACAAAGAAAAATTATTTAAATTAAAATGTAATCTATTCGTATAATAAAAATTATCTTTAAAAACAAAATGACTAAAAAGAGAATTATTAATGCCCTGCCACTTGAGAGGAGATATGGGGGCAACTTTTCTTAATCAAAAACAAAATTTAAAAAACCCAAGATAACTTAACTTGCAAAAAGCCAAAGGCTATCAATTTGAAAGAAAAAAAAAATAAGTTTACGTAGCCTACTCTGTTAACTACTGTATGACGGCAAATACTGTAGTTCGACGTTCCTAGTTCAGAAGGTCGTTTTAACGCCACTATTCACTAAAATCAGGAACAGTGTGCTAAACGATTGTTTCCCAGATTTTTAACAGTTGTGTACAAAATTTAAAGAAAAAAAAAATAGCTCCGGCTTCAAAAAACTCGCGTAAAAATGAAACTTTTACAGTTTCTATAATAATGACCCATCGTCACGATAAATTCGAAACTTCTATTCATTTTCAAAACTTCAAACAAGTTTTTCGTAACATTCATGACTGCTCAATTCAAAATGCAATTACAGTACAGTATTAATGAATCCAAAACTGAATTGCAGTAACGTACCGTAACCTACTGTACAACGTTTATAAAAATGTACTGTATTATTTCTCTAGGAAATTCTAAATAAAGCATGATCATAAATCCAATTTTAAAATTAAAAAAAATAATGAATAAGATTGAAAGCACAAGCAATCCAGTAAGCCTATACAAATCGAATCAATGATATTATGAATTAGATAATAATAGCAGCTTGAGAATGAAACCTTCGCCAAGTTGAAATAAATGAATTTAATTTGGCAAATTAGCTGCATTTAATAGTGCCACCAAAATGACAACAATTTTCAATAACTTTTCAATAAATTAAACATAAGCAGTCTAATACTGTACATGTACTCGAAAACTGAAAAAGATAGGCTACAGTAATAACTATAGGAACAACTGATTTATATTTTATGGATGCTTTAGCCTACTGTTACAGTACCGTACGTGTTTTAATAGATAGTCTATGATAGATCTACCTCTAAGCTTCCTCAAAACAATTCAATTGTGAAGCTACATTGACCACGTTTAACCAACGCCTCTTACGTTTATGTAGGAGGCGTTGGTTTAACTACGCAGAATATTATCAGTACCAATATGTTTTTAGTACTAAGATTTGAACAGGGATACCTTTTCCTCCTGATGCTGCAATTGCAACCAGTTCGCCGTGATTGAACACATTATTTTGAACTATTGTCTGGTGAACTTCCTCTTCAAACGCGTGGAAAAAACACTCTTTGCACAAAGCTTCTCCCTGAAATTACAAGTAAGTTAATATAATTATTTTATTAAAGCAAGGAACACCATTGCAGATAACTGATGCAAGATTGAATGAACTTAATATACGGTAATGTAATATATTTATTACCGATGTTGTCAATCAAACTATTTGACTCTTATTACTAAATTCTATTAATTAATTATGATTTGTATACTTATATTTACCGTTTTTGGTCTTTTAAGGCAAGCATTTCTCGCGGTACAAACGCCGCAAGAAACCATGTTGTCGCACTTTCGAAAACAAAACTTTCCAGGATGGGGCGGAAATCGCAATTGTACAACTATAGTGGACTGCGGCTGAAATTTGTTTTAAAAACCCTTATTTTGAAGCGCCTTATTATAGGATTTTCCCGCCATTTATTTCGCGCCAATTTTTCAGCTGGAAAGTTTTGGTTTGGTCAAATTACTGAGGTGTCAGTTTTGATTAACATGGAAGATTACGGTAATATAATTATATTTTTAGATATTTAGTTAATTGTTTTAAAACTAAGCATAAATGATAATTGAAACGTTTAGAACCTCCAGCTAAACGGTGCAGAAAAAATCTATTTACTGATGCTGCTCCGGACGATCTAAATCAAAACAATGTCCGCACCGAATTGAATACGGATCAATTAGAGAGAGAATGTGAAGATGAACTTTATATGAACAAGATTTTGAGGCGAATACCTAGAGGGAATTATGTTTCTTCCACTTCAGTAGATAGGACTCGTTTATACATGCGATTGTTGAAAAGCGACAATTTGAATAAGGTGTTTTGATTAATCTGTGGTTCTTTGAAGATTAACATTTTTATTTATATGTATTTAAAAAATTAATTAGGATAAACCAGTATTGAATACTTTGTCATGTGTTAAAAAAATGCTGCCCAGCATATTTCAAGAATTGAGAAACAAAATTAAACTTGAGGTAAACCATTGTTGTAGTGCGTGTATAATTACTCCTATGCCATAATGACTTGAATAATTTATTTCTCTTTTTTTTTAGCGCGATTTGGAGCTGCAGAGAAAACTTGATTTTCTTCATGGTAAAACTTTAACAATTCCTGAGCAACAAAAAGAAAATAAAAGAAACGAAAACAAAAATGCCGCCCATGTTTTGTGGGTAGAAAAATATAAACCGAAATGTTTTATGGAACTTCTGAGTGATGAAGCAAGTTTAATTGATTTAATTTTGTTGAGGAACTTATTAATTCTCATATTTAGGGAACTAATAGAACGTTATTAAGGTGGTTAAAATTGTGGGATAAGGTGGTATTCAACAAGGAAGTAAAATTAAGACCTCCAAAAGAGATAAACGCAGGCAATAAATTTGGATCGAAAAAGTTTACAAATAATTCAAAAAAATTTAAAAGCAATCAACAATCACTTTCTGAAGTAAGAGAACAATTTTCATCTATCAGATATTTGCAAGTTATGCAAAAAGGAAAGTAATTCTTAAAAATTTGACTACAGGAATTGGATGCTTTAAATTGTCCGATTCAAAAAATTGCTTTGCTGTGCGGGCCGCCTGGATTGGGAAAAACCACTTTAGCATATGTTATCGCTTCTCAAGCAGGATATAATGTTGTAGAAATGAACGCAAGGTAAAATACAGTTGTTGGTTTATTTTTTGTTAAGAAATTTAGTTTATTTTGAAAATTGTATACTATAGTGACGATCGAAGTATAGAAATATTTCGTAATCAGATTCAAGCAGCAACTGAAATGAAGTCGGTTTTTGGTAACGAGAGGAAGCCCAATTGCTTAATAATAGACGAGATTGACGGTGCTCCCTTGGTATTATTTATTTTACTTTTTTGAAATTTAAAAAGGGGTGCATTATAATTATTTTGTAGGCATCCATAAACGTCTTAATGTCTGTGGTAAATGGGACAATCCAAGAAAGTTCTAAGAAATCTAAAAAGGAGTCTAAGCATAAAATGTTGTCTCGGCCGATCATTTGCATTTGCAATAATCAGTATACATTATAATTTTTTTTAAAAAAATTTTTTGTTTATTTTATGTATTATAATATTTAAGATTTGCTTCAGCTCTGAAACCTTTACGACTGAGTGCTTTAGTAATTAATTTTCCATCAATAACGTCTGTAAGATTAGCTTCTCGGCTTATGGAAATAACAAGAATGGAGAACTTAAAAACCGACACATCCACTCTGATAGCTTTGTGTGGAAAAGCTGAAAACGATATAAGATCATGTATTTCAACTCTGCAGGTTATTGAGATTTTTGCTTCTAATTGGAGAAAATTTATTTTGACGTGCTATTTCTTTCATCAAGTTCGTAACTAATAAGCAAAGGGATCTGAGAATGAAAGATGTCCAATTCCTTGCGTGTGGTCAAAAAGATATCCAAAGGAGTTTGTTTTCAGTATGGCAGAGTCTATTTCAGATTCCTAAGATTTCAAGGTAATGGTAGCTCAATTTAATAAAATATATTATGTTATTTTAATATATATTTATGAAATCAGGAATTTGCCAATTTTGCCAAACGAATTACCGGTACAGACCGAAACCAAAAATATATTTGAAACTTCAAGGTTATTAAATTTCTAGATGATTCAATTTTATTTCGGATTAATTAAATTTATTTTGAATATAGGTTTGACAAGATTTTGATGTTAAGTCAAGGTTATAGCGAACATGATAAAATTCAACAAGGAATTTTTGAAAATTATCCA
This sequence comes from Polydesmus complanatus, assembly GCA_034692225.1. Taxonomy (NCBI): domain Eukaryota; kingdom Metazoa; phylum Arthropoda; class Diplopoda; order Polydesmida; family Polydesmidae; genus Polydesmus; species Polydesmus complanatus. The sequence goes on from JAQGAZ010000031.1 coordinate 82,467, forward strand.
TTGATGAAATTTAAAGATCACAATATGAATAAAGTAATTTATAAAGTTATTAAAAAATTATTAAGATACACTGGTAAATTTTATTTTTTAGTGTTCTTATGGAAGCGATTGGCTATGTTTTGCTGATTTACTTCAAGAAGAAATTCAACACTCGCAAAATTATACAGTGATGTCATATCTACCTTTTGCAACTGTAGCCTTGCACTACACCTTTGCTTCTACTGCTTTCCCAAAAATTACATTTCCATCAGCCTTTTTTCAGGTGAACAATTTTCAGGTGTCACGACGACAAAGTTTTAAATTTGTAAATGTTAACCAATAGCTCAAAACAAGAATGGCAAGTTGCAACAATGTAATAACCAACATTATTGATGAAATTCCACCAGCTTTTCGATCGCACGTCACTCCGTCTGTAGCAATCCTGGATTTTCTGCCATGGCTAACTCGCATTATACAGCCAACATTTAGGCCAGTAAGTTTTTTTGTATTGAAAATATATAATTACACATAATCTAAATTTGCATGTTAATGTTTAGGTTAATGTGCAACTATACAGTGTAGAAGAAAAAGCTTTATTTGATAAAGTAATCGACATTATGGTTAATTTAAATGTAAATTACAGGCAGCAAATTGAGCAAGATGGTCAATATAATTTTGTACTAGAACCGTAAGAAACTGTTATTTTATGGTACCGGTACTGTACTAGAAAGCTAATTTTGTTGATATAACATTAAAATTAAACAGACGGTTAGATGTTGCTACAGTATTTCCGGACGCCCAACAGCAAACCATGTCATACACATCTAAGCAAGCCATTTCTCATGAAGTTAATTCATAATAGCCCTTAAATAAATTTTCAAACCTGAATAATTAATTATCTTACAGATAAACTTAATGAAAATGAGGAAAAAAGATGAAAGCGCAAGAAAATTAGCAGAAGAGTAAGTATAGCCTACTATTCAATTAATTGAAAAATTAAATTTGTACGATTTAGATAATGTTATTTTATTGTTCTGTATTAGGATAAAAAAGGAAGAAAAATTAGTAAAAAAATCTGAACCTAAGCAGCCGTCATTTAGTAATCAAAAATTACAACCCAAGCCGGTTCGAGAAAAGGTATACATGATTGTGTACAGTACCATATTGTGTTACAGTATATTGTTATACTAAAAATAATTTTGTCTTTTTGATAGCCTTGTGTGGATTTTTTTGGGAGAGTGATTAACAAATCTAGTGTGAAGCAGATACGAGGTAAATAAGCTAAATTAATTTAACTTTCGGTAAATGTAGATAATATTTGAATTCATTTAGACTCTGCGAAAGAACAAATCAAAGGAGAAGTTTGGTTCCATTTTAAAGAGGGTTATAGTAATGCAACAAAGCTTAAAATAAGAATGAAAGATTTATAAAAAAAAACACTTGTTAAGTTTAAATAATTTAATCATAATACAGTAATATACTTTATATAATTACAGTCGATAAAATAAAAAGAGCATTAAAGTGCTTAACTATTTTAGCACGATTCATAATAATAACCGGATGTGACATTCTCACAGTAGTTAAAATATTTTTTAGAATAAAAATATTTAAACTGATAGAAAAAAGTTACATTCGTGTAACCAATAGGAAATAATAACCCATAGGGAAACTCCCCACAGATCCATACTCAATTGAGCCATGTGTGTGTTAGGAACAGGCCAACTCCATGGGAACCATTTAGCTGTTATTTCATGACCGACATACAGCAAAATGGAATTCATGCCTGGATATATGAAAGGCGCTCCTGACCAAATAGATACAATGTCTACTAACACATAACAAATTGTAAGAAGCACAAAAGCCATCGATGATGTAGCAAGCACGAAAGATAGAGACCTAAAGCAGAATAATAACATTATAATTATATAATATATTGCAGCAAAAGTTTCACAGAATAAGTTTAACCACAAACTCTCTAATACATGTAACATACCACAGATTCTTATTTACTGGAATCCAGCCATCATTCTGGCTAACTTTACAAAGCACAGCAGCTGTGGCGCCCTATGTAAAATTGAAATAGGCGAAGTTAGTGCACCTGTAATTGGCAATTTCGCACAACTTACCGTAATTATTGCCCAAACTAGCCATCTTTTAACTCTGCTAGGAAATAATGGATATAATGCTATGATCTTTCCCGCCTTTTATTAAAATACAATATAAATTATGAAAAGATGCAACTATTAAAACAATGCCAAACTTACGTTCAAATCCAGATTAAAGCATTGTAATATTATATTGCGTTTAAAATTATTTTTAATCTGGATTATAAACTTAACATTTGACATATTATAAAAAATAAAAATCAGAACCTGTAATCCTAAAAACACAGCAAGAAGCGACGTCAAATAGCCAAGAACTCCTTCTGGGTCATACGGAACTGTGGTTTCGTACATCTCCTTTTATTATTATTATTAATAAATTTCTAACATTTAATGAAGGCAAGGATATTAATAATTACGTGTAATTTTCCATTTTTATACATGTGATTCTCTCCAATAAGTAATCTGTCAATATATCCAGCTGCTCCCCCTGTACAATTCTTATAAGAAGAGTTTAAGTGAAGTCCACCAGGTCCCAAATAACCTCTACACAAAATTTATTTTTAATAATGCATAGACTGCGTCAAACTTATAGATAGCAATACTTACGTTGGGCATCCGGGAACAGGCAACAAAAACGTGAGACAACAATGAAGGGCCACAACGCAAGCAATGAATATCCATTGAAACCAGTAGGGAAAAATATCTCTCATTGAAGCCCATCTCTCAAACTATTTCACAATATTTATTAGGTGTATGTACATTTTAAAATCGTAGTCTTACCTGATACACATCGCCGGGCTTTTCAGCAAGAAGTTGAATTGTTGCGATAAAAAAATAGGCAACCGCAAAACGTTGTAGCACACCAAGCAACCTGAGTTCCGACAACTCGCATCCAGCTACAAAATTTTCAAAAATTGTTTCAAAATACATGTACATGTAGAATACAGTACACTGTTTTGGCATTTATTTTTCAAAGTATGCTTACTGCCTTTTTGAGAGTTTAACATAAGTTGCAAGATAAATAAAATTGCAGATCTTTTTAAAATAGAGAGAAAAACCTTTGGTCTTGAAATTGCTCTTCTAAGTTTAGATTGAATTTGCAAAGCAATAGAAGTGCCCATGATAAACATGAACCTGTCAAAAAAAATTCAGTTTATGGTAAATTAATTTCACATTAAATAAATAATAATAATAATATACCAAGGAAAAACGAGATCTGCGACTGTTAATCCGTTCCAAGAAGAATGTTGGAAGAACCAAAATCGACCTCCTCCATAATTCACAAAAATCATGACAACGATACAAATTCTATATGTAAAAAAAAATGTAAGTTTTAATTACGGGGTTGCTTTCAATGCTCAAAATTAAACTTTTCCTTCACCCTCTAAATGCATCTAAAGCTCGCAATCTTTCTCGAAGCCGAACATTATGCGAGTCGAGAGAAAACGTCCATATCTGATTATCACTTCTTCTTTCGGAGGGAGATCCCAAATCCTATTGTAAACACATTTTATAACGAGAATTGTAGTAAAAAAAATTAATACGGTAATAATTTACCGAAACAAGTAAATTACTATCTTCTTCAGCACCCAATAATCGTTTACTACACAGTAAGTATGACAAAAATTAATAACATAATAATTATGTCAAATTTAAAAATGTTTAAATTGGCAATAAAGTTATTAAGGTAATAGAAATAATCTCTTACATAGAGAAATTATGGTGAACCATGATAATAATATTCACTTTTCTTTGATAAAACTAATTTACTACAATAATTATGTCGTTTTAGAATTATACTTCATTTTTAACTTTTTAATATTTTTACAGCCAACTAATAATAATAATTATCCAAAATAGCAAATAGATACCGATACAGGAATTTTCCACCACACCAAAAAAAAACCAAGCCAAAAAATAATAGAAAAGCCCAAAGGATATCTAAACACATAATTATATAAAAATCAATTCTAAAAATACATTTTTTTCAAACTTCAAACCAAGATTGTTATTGACGGGTTCTTTGATGCCGTGTATGAAACACAAATCTTCGTGAATTCCTTTGGGAGATATTTCCAGATGATATTCTCCCCACTCTCCAAATTTAAAAACTTCCCTAAAACAATTATTCAAAAATTTTATTTAATTTAATGTGAGTCACAAGCAGACAAAATGGAAATTCAAACCCCAAACGAGTTAGCTACAGTAGCCTACCTGCATAAAGAATCTCCTGAGGAATTTGTTTTTATAGCCTGTATTATTGTTGGAAATGTTGAACTAACTCGAAGTGTTGTAGACGTATTTGGAAAAACCGTTTTTTGATGCGTTAATGCGCACTAACGAATGAATTTAAGTTTTAATTTAATTGTATAAAAATTTCGAATACAAAAAAAAGAACTTACTTCATCACATTCAGTAGACTGTGTCCATAATTCAATCCCAAAATTACTCGCAGAAAGTGTCACATTTAATAAGGCTTGATCAATGCCAAGGCTATGATTAGAATCTTTGCAACTCATCTTTTACTCTTCCCTCAATAATAGCTAAACATATTTATTTGCCTTTTTAAGTAAAACTACAAAATTTTACCGAATTATGACAATGAAAATGAAGAGTGAACTTTAGTAAAGATGTCCTCACAAGAATAATAATAAACGAGTTACCACGTGATCAGCGCGCGTCAAGGGTCGTCCGGAAAACACGTCACTGTTTGTTTTTTTTACATTTTTCGATAAATGAATAGAAATAAAATAAAGTTTTTGAACAATCTGTAATTATTTGTTAATAAAATCCGACAATTTTTAAATTATTGAACAACTCTTTATAAACTACAATTTAAATTTCGTAAATTGGGATTCATAAATAATAATAATCTTTTCCAATTTCAGCTAATAATATGAGCAGTTTTAAAATTTTGTCAAAGTACATTTTTTGTTAAAAAAAACCAAACATTACATACTGCAACAATATTAAATTGCCGAAAATGTGGCGTAATTATTTTAAAATAAAATAATTTTTTTTAAAAGTCAGCGCTAAATGGCTAGTTAATAAGTCTGTCAATAGAGGGCCAAACCCAATCGTCGCATTCGTCGAAGTTTCGTAACCATAGTAACGTTAAAAAGGTGAAAGTTGAGACGAGGAATTATTAATTTTGCGGATTCTGAAAGGTATGCATAATCTTTAACGATTAATTTTAGAAAAGAAAGATAGTTTTACGTGACGTTTAATAATACAATGGGGTATGTTATAAGAAAATTATGCATGAAATAAGTATTTAAAGAGATGAGGCGGTAATTCAAATGTCAAGTATGATTGTGTCAGGGTTAACAAAATGTATCTGTTTTGAGTACCGAGCACAAGATTGTCTTTTACTATGTAATATTGTCCACTAAATTATATTCGCAGTTAGAGGAATAATATGAAAATACAGTAGTTTAAACTAATGCTTACAACGTTCATAAATTTAATCTGACGTTGTGAGTGTTATTGCTGCATTGACAACTTTGTAAACATACAGTAGTTTATGATTTTCTCCTTTTGCTATGTCTGTGTACTCTAGACTGTCGCTAAACCTGATCCTTTTTTTTTTAATTTAAAGAAAGGCCCTTAGAAATTGTAATGGAGACCAAAGAGCTCAAATATAGGTTAACATATTTGAACGGTCGAGGACTGGCGGAATTTAGCCGATTAATATTCGCATACGCCGAAGTGGATTACATTGATGAAAGACTCGAAATCGAGGAATGGGCACAGATAAAAACCCGTAAGAATGCGTCCCTAATTATGTTACCGAAGTTGTTTCGCATCTAAATTTTCTCGCATTTCTTAGATATGTTTAGTCGGTTGCCAATATTACACTTTGAGGGACACGAGATTCGAGAAAGTCGTGCAATCGCCAGATTTTTAGCCAATCAATTTGGTGATGTCAACTCTTGTTTATCATGTTGAAGTTATGTTGATTCTCAAACGGTTTTGTTTCTGTAGGTTTAGCTGGAGCTAATAATGTAGAATCGGCTAAATGCGATATGTTAGTGGACGAATTTTATGATATTTACCCCGAACTTAATAAATGGCGTTCTTCAGAAGTGAGCGGATTTACGAAGGTATAAAGCACGCGGTTTTTAGATTTGCGATTTAGAAACTTGGGATAGTTTTTTTTTTTTTTTTTACTAATTTCAATCTTTTGCGATCATTTTAGAAAGAAATAAAGAAAAATTTTAACTCTCACATTTATGTGGAGTTTCTAGAGAGATTTAACTACATTTTATCTGAAAGGAAAAATACCACCGAACATCATTTTGTAGGCGATAAGGTTGTTTTTTTTTTATCCCCAAGTATATGACATTGTATAATTTCCACTTGCTTATTTTTCATTTTGATAAATTTAGCTGACTTGGGCCGATATAGTTTTAGCGCACGGTTTCTGGGATTTAATGCGAATAATGGATGACCCGGAGGCCAGTTCGTTTTATAAGAGTGGGAAAAGACGATTAATAGTGGAATTTGTTGAGCAAATATTAAATCTCCCTTCAATAAAGAAGTGGATAGATAAAAGACCAAAAACTAATTTCTAGTTTTCTATTTTTTTTATTTTGGCTACTGTATGTTTTTAAAGTATTGTGTTATCAAAATAAAATTTTGTACACTTACAGGTTTTTCATTGCATTGTCATAATATTTCCATTGTTTTAAAACCGTAGCCTATTGACTATTGTGCATAGTTGTTTTTTTATTTTTATTATTGAGATTTTAATCTCCTCATTAGTCGAATTTGATGGTTTAATTGTTATCAAATTATCTTTGAAACACCGTGATAAGGTATCTTCTACACATATTTTTAATGTAATTAGGGCCTAGCTACTATAGCATTTTATTTTTTAAATTGTATGATTAGTTTTAATTGGTATTTGAGTAATTTCGTGGCTTTATAATAAGCTTATTATTTTTGGTGGACAGTTTGGACAGTTGAAAATATTTTAAATTTTATTTTTTAGTAACGCAACTGTAGAAATTGCGTGTCCTTGGGTAGATTTGCAACGCTCACAAGTAGATTAAACATTACGTTGCACGTATTGCCAATTATATATTATTGTATTTGGCCTTGAAAATATTTTGTTTCTAATTTGTGTCATCCGTGATAAGCAATTTTTCCGGTTTCTAGAAGTTGCGCAGTTAACAGTATTCGTATTGCACACTTCATTTTGACTTCACTTTTCAACAATGGCTCCCTCGTACAAGTTCACTTACTTCAACAGCCGTGGTTTGGGTGAAATGAGCAGATTAATATTTGCTTATGCAGGCGTTGATTATGAAGATGTGCGATTTGAACATGGACCTCAATGGGACGAATACAAACCAAGTAAGAGATATATTAGGCTTTAGATGGTCATTTAATTGATCATTTCCTTTGCAATTAGAAACTCCTTTTGGAGTGTTGCCGCTATTAGAAGTCGATGGGGTTGTTATTGTTCAAAGTCGGGCAATTGCTCGATTTTTGGGACGCCAGTTTGGTAAATACCGCTTTTTTTTAATAATGTGGTTATTTGTTTGAAATTTATAATTTTAAAATTGAAAGTAATTTTTAAAACTTTCTAAGGCCTTAGTGGCAAAAATAACTTGGAAAGTGCCAAATGTGATATGTTAGTTGATCAGCTATTCGACTTGTATGTGCCATTGAGAGGTTGGCATATGGAGCAAGATCCAACTAAAAAGGTTAGGTTGCGTTATCAATGTTTTGGAAAATTCCGAAATACAATAATTTAAAAAATTTCAAACTTTGACTTTGGAATATTAAAACTTAAAAATATTCGATCAAATAAAGCACTGTACAAATATTGGGGTTTTTTTTTCATGTTTGTGCAGGCCGAGTTGCTTAAAGAGTTTTACGCGGGACCTGTGACCGTCTTTTTAGAAGCCATTCAGAAGATTCTTCAGCCTAACGGTTATTTCGTAGGAGATGGAGTGAGTGAAATTATTTTCGTCATTTTCGCTTAAACTAAAAATTGTTTATTATAGATAACTTGGGCTGATTTGGCCCTAGCGAATGGATTCTATACTCTCACAATGTTGAATCCAACAATACTTGACAAATATCCGCCCATCAAAAGTTTTACTGATCGAGTTTTGAACTTGCCCAAGATCAAGGCGTGGATAGATAAACGCCCGGTTACCGCTATGTAAAAGAACAAAGATACCACTTGGATAAAATAAACAAAGCGGTTTTTTATTTATCCAAAATCCTGCTAAACATTATTAATGCCAGAGTTAACGCACAGTAATTATGGTGATGGGAAGAAAATGATGATACTAATGATTATTATTTTTTTTAATTAATAAGTATTTGGTTTATAAAACTAATTTACTAATTTATTTTTGACCATCGTCGTTTAATCGATTTATGTACTTGTGGCAAGTTTTACAACATTTAGAATAGTAATCTGGAATAATACAATAGTGATGTAAAACCTCGTCTTTGCAAGTCTCGTACAAATCGACACATTTTTCTGAAATTTGATTAATTAAAAATTGTTATTTTGAAGTAATTAAATCGTTTAACAAAAACAATTTGCAATAAATGTCTAATATACCTGGGCAAATTGGTCCTTCACATATTTCTATTCGAGGTGGAGGATCAAAGCAATCATCGTGAACCTCGTTTTCTGGAGGAATGCAAGTGATATTCCTTTCTCGAGTTCCGTTTCCACAACTTGTAGAACACTGACATTTGGATTCAACAGTATAGTTTATAATAATGGTGATGAAAATTATTTAAAAAAATGAAGAATTAACCTGTGACCACGGGCCAATTAACCAATTGGAAGGACAAGGCTGACTGTTGCAAGATCTCTGTTGACTTGGCTTATCTTTTGAAATGCAATGACTAGGTTTTACTACAATTTCTGAACGATTTGTCTTCATAACGCATTTGATTTCCCTGTATTGAACACCTTGCGAACCGCATGTATGACTACAATATTCCCATGGACTAGTCCTCCATCTACAATAGTATTTTAAGACATTGCATTTCTATATTTTCCCTTCAATTTTAAAAATGAAAAGTTACTTGAAATGACATGGGAAGTTGTTGCATTTCCGCTTTCTAATCGTTGGCTTATCCAAAAGACTGCAATGTCGTTTACTCACTGAATATTTTAAGCGTCTGTCAATACATTGAGTTTTCAAAGCTTGTATTCCTATTTTAATGTTTTTTTTTAATTTGTTTATAAATTTTCATGCAAATTTAAAATCTACCCTCGTTGCATATACTGGAACACTTAGACCATCCAATAACTTTCCAATAATAAAATTCTTCCGGATTAATAATAGAATCGAGAGAGTTGTTTTTAGGTAGAGTATAATTTGAAAATATTTTAACCGGCGTTTTCCAACGTTTTACTGATATCTTTAAATAAAGAGAGATGAGTTTGACGTTTGAAACGAAAATATTTTTTAATAATCATACCAGCACTGCGAGCTCATCTAATATAGGTCCTGCCGCTGTGATAATTTCCGTTCCGTTGTTCACGGTATAATTAAATATGGTCCCCATCGCGATAAATATTCGAGAAGATGATTGATCTTTCCCACCATTTAAAACAAAGTCTCGATAGCGTTTGGATTGTAAAACTGAAATAAAAAGAACACATAAAAAAAAATCTAAAAAAAACTTACAGGAAATAAATACCTATAAAGTTAGGGGCTCCCATTGTTTTGCGAATCATGATATTCCGAGCTCGTTTTGGAATTACTCCAACTCGTGTAAATCCTTGAGAATTGGCAAAAAAAGGTTACATAAATTTTTGAAAATATTTAAACAAATACTGTATTTTGATTTAAATAAATGCCAACCTTACGTTTTGAGGGAATCTTCGAGTAGAGTTTTTCAGTGACTTTGCAGAATGAGTTGTTTTTATTACAAACTCCGCAACTGTTTACACGTGCACTTGATCCGCGCACTCCATCGCAACCAATCATCTACATTAAAATTTAATTTTAATTAATATTGACGATTTATGATAACCTTGTTGTATTGGCACCTGGCAACTTCCTTGCACGCAAATGTTTAATGAGCCATCATAAGTACATGGTGTACCATCAACAACATTTTCACCAATGTAATTTTGTTTATTGTGTTTGGAATAGCATAATAATTTGCAATCATGAACGGCTATATTAATAAAACATCATAAGTATTCGTGCATCCAAAAATTTTAATATGCATACAGTCTTTTATGAATGCCGGCACCCAATTGTTCTTAATTCTATTGGACGAAAAATTAGGATAATGTTTTCCATAAGTTCGGCATTGTTCAGCTCGAAAGTCTTTCACTTCAGGACATTTCTAATATTTATATATTTTTTAAAAGTTAAATTTCGGTGCAATTTTATGAAAGTTAAAAAGTTTTCTACCTGGGTATTGCATAATTGAAATTCCTCACGATCTCCTTTGCAATTTCTTCCACCGTGTGCAGGTCTACAATTTAAAAACTAAGTTTTATTAACAAGTTAGATTACTGGTGACATACGAAAAAATAATAACTGTATTAAAATATCAATTACGGTAGCTTACATAAAATTGGGAGAAATGAAAAATTGATTGAAAATAGTAGAATTACATTTAACTGTGTTTTTTGTTTTTTTGTGGAAACGAATAAATTAATTTTCGTTTACAGTATTGCATTTCCCTATTAATACTAACTTTTTATAATTAAATATAATAATACTAACTTTTCTAATTAACCCTACTAACATAAGCGAATAATTTATTAACTTTTATCTTACTCTGGATTATTGCACTTTCGTGTCCGGAACTTAACCCCCATTCCACAACTTCTACTGCAATGTCCAAATGAGCTCCATTCGCCCCATCCTCCATTCCTTGGGTTTCGATAAATAGAGTTTCTCGGAAGTTTCCTCTTACTTTTCTTAACACAATGCCCATTCATACACCACTAAATTTAATTCATAAAAATGTTATTGTTTCCTTGGTAAATAAAAAAATAATAGTTTTGTGCCTACTTTACTTTCTCCACATTGAGTACCGTCTAATGGTGGCTTTTGTTTGGTGATACAAACAGTTTTTTTGTGCCCAGAGCTGCACCATAAAATTTGACACGGATCTATTTTAGCGTACTAGGAAGATGATGAACATAAAATATAATTATTTTAAACAAAGAAATGTATTTAGAATTACACACTTGTTTACAATGGCGATGACTTTCGTCAAATTCTTGCCGACATTGTTCATCAAGCGTATAAACTGTTCCTGGTAGAGGATAGTTCGTTTTAGGTTTATTTAACATGCAAAACCATCTCCTAATGTAAAACACAAAAAAATTAATACTTTAAGAAAACGGAGCATTGCAAAACTTCATAAATTATTAAAATTAAATAAGATATTTCTGGGAAATATAAAGTAGAACAAAAAGTGTACTGTGCAAAGTCATTGCCTACTCCCTTTGTTTATGAAATTGGCCGATGCTGCAATTGGACCAGTAATAACGATTAAAATTTGATTCGACAGTTGGTGCCATGATGCTATGCTGATTGTGTTCTAGCGGGCAGTTATTACCTTTAACTTCATCTCCATCGTGAGCAAGACCTAACCTACTCATATTTTTTTTTTAGTTTAATTTTTAGTTTTTTGAGTTGTTAATTTTCATTATAAACCCGAATTGGTTCTCACACGTGTGCAATTTCGTGAGCCAGTACGAAGGCGGATGTCAAACCTTCGTCTCGATTTACCGTGCAACTGTTTTCACTGTCGCAAATGGATGATAAAGGAGCAAAACCTTCAACAAATATTTTTTATTAATATTATTATTAAATTGAAAGTATACTTTTAAAACATTTTTCTACCAGCAACTCCTCCAATATCATCCCGAGTTAAATAAATTGTTATATCAGCGTCTATGTTGTCTTCAGATTTAATTTGTGCCGTAAGATTGCAAACGCTTTCTATACTGACTTTATTTTCTCCTTTGACAATAGATACCTGGTAATAATTTTTCATTAAAAAAATTATCTTTATTAGAAAATAAATCTTACGTTATATTTTGACTGGCTTGCAATTACAATTTTTGAAATGGCTATTTGTACATTAGCGTTCAAAGCCGAATCTTCATAAATAGTGCTAACCTAACGTGCATTAATAAACGACATTAAAATATTTGTGGTGTCAATAAATTATTCACAAATATACAATATTCATTATAGTCAAAATGTATTCTGCTGTGTTGCTTTCAGATCCGTGAAATTTGACCACCGTGTTGTCCACTATTACCAGGGTTTCCAAATACAATTCTGTAGAAGCGTTGATAAATATTGGGAAGTCGTCTTCATCAGACCACGTATCTCGTTTCACCTTACCATGACGATTCTGCGATTTAGGATGCAAAATATCGCCTGCAATTAAATGATTGAAATAAATGTTTGATTTTAACTATTCTATCCTATCTATTTGTCAATCTTATTCTTAGAAAAAGGTGTTTAAAGGTGAACTCACCAAAAGTAGAGACGTTTTTCCAAGTCAAAGCTGTTTCCACCCCGTAAATAATATGAGGTTTTCTTCGAGAAGAGTTGTATTTTGATTCGGTCATCGGTTCGATGAAATAATCAGTTTTGGAAGTCCTTATTAATCCTAACTGCAAAAATAGCCTTTAATTAAATTTGTTTCTACATTTCGGTGCCTTTAGCATAATTACACTGCAATACGGAGTGATAAAACAAATTTTATAATATTGTATATTATATTATAATAATATTAAATAATATTACAATTTTAATTTTAAAAAGAAGCACTGCAACATAGTGTAAACAAGCAATGCTACCGTAATAATATTGGAAAACATCTTACGAGATTCTTCGACGCATTTTATAACATTTTCCAGTAGACCTACATGTACTTACTCATATAATTTGTTATTGAATTTAGGCCATTAATTTTAGTAAGCGCGTTTCAACTTTTAAATACTGTAGGTTATAAGGTATGTAACAGTACATTCATTGTATGAGATTTTGTAAAATAGGCCTACAGTATCAATAAATTATTTTCAAATAACCGGAAGTTAAGCCGGAAACGTCATGTGATACGTCGACTGCTATTAATCGGATTCATCGGTAGACATGATAGCTACTACAGTAGTTTTTAGAAAATTTTTTTAAATGATAATTTTTATAAATACTGTATAGTGAGTGTACATAATTATAGCATTGCTTGTGAACGTTAATCTAAAAAGGGATTACCAATCGGCCGTTGCAGTTACTCAAGGAAACAGAAGACAATTTTTTATTCTTCACTCTTCCGACATAATGGCATGTTTGGCTGATGAATGAACGCTTCATTTTCCCGCTTTCGTCAATAAACTCCACTTGAGGTCGATTCAAAGTCAGTTTCTTATTCGGACGCAATACTAGTATAAGTTTTTCTTCCGGTAGTTTGATAACCACGTATAGTTTATCGGATCTAGTTTTTGACGAATTTCGATAAGCGCGCTTGTTCACAGCTCTTGGTCCTCGCCGCTTCTTATGGTAATTAGCGTAGGGACAAGGCTGGAGTTGGCTCACGTAACGACCGCTTTTGTCAGACACATACGGATACACCACATCATATTTCGGAGGTAAGTCACCTGGAATTGATTCAATTTCTGCATTATGCATTATTATACAATTATTACTGTATACAGGCCTATAGGCCTGCATGCATTTTGTTTCACGAAATTAATGTAGGCTAACCACTGTAGGCCATTTATTTTCTTATCATTGGCAGTTCATATGACATCAAATTTAATGCAGATTTTATTTCAAAATATAATTGCAGAAGTTTCGATAAATTAAAAATGTTTCATCTCAAAAATGAATGTGCGTCAAAATTAACTTCTCAATTTGTTTTTACAATACAGGTATCTGTTTGTTGATGTCGTTACAGTACACTGCGTACATTTCTGTACATGTATTTACCAAATACGCAGGTTATTACGCCAAGGTTTATTTAAAAGTTGCGCAAACTATAATGCACACGTGTATTTCTTTGACGGAATTGCCTAACGAATTGATAACTGTTTAATTATTTTTTGCAAATTACCTTTGCGACTTGCTAAGTTCGAAACGTTAGTGTAATGTTGGTATCCAGCATCTACCTGCAATTTAGCATTAAATATGGCAAAATAATATTAATGAAATTTTAAACTTGAGTTGAAATTTAAAAAAAAAAACAAAAAAAAACAATTACCTTTTTACCAGTCTGCAATGTTTCTGTCAATTCAGAAGCGATGACTATGACCCATACACATAATAGTGACCAGCACAAAGTAACGATATTCCTCATTTTTATCACAAGCATGTTTTTAAATTATTTTTTTTAAGTTCTGCAGTCCATTTTGCACAATTGTTGCTTTATTCTTAACTCAAACGAATTTTTTTTTTTAACTGTAAATTTATTGAGTTTTGTTTACTGTATTATTAGCTGGCTTTTATGCTTGCACAAAGTTTATTTAACGATTGTATCTCGAGCTATTGATTCACATTGATGCCCATGAAAGACAATCGACGCTCAAAACACCTCAAGTTTGCAGTAAGACCGGCTGCGTTTAGTTGAATAGGTTTACCCATTAAAAGTATTATACCGGTAATCAGTTTCTTATCTTAAGATTAACCAACAGGTGCTCGATCATTTCAACGGACTCTGTGATATGGTGTTAGGATGGAAAAACATTTTCTTCGAGCGCCAAATCTCGTTTTTCTGGCTGAAAATTGTGATCAAAATTTGTTTTCATACGTGTGTAAACTGCGGTTATCTAGTTGATTGCTCTTTATCTTTACTTACCCTCTCTAAACACTGCTTTTTCAGAGTTAAACAACTGAGATAAACTTCGGCGCCAAATTGTTTGGATGTCTGTTAGAGGTTTTGTCATCACTTAATTGGCACCGAGTATTTAATATAAGTTTATCCTCATCTTTTACACATAATGTACGTAATTATTATTGTACTCGACGTTCTCGTAACAATAGTACGATGCAATCAGCAGTATTTTTTCTTAATTTTGTTAATCGAAAGCTACCTGTACAGTACCTTTGTTCGATTTGTTTGTTGTCAAGTCCAAAGATTGATTTTTGAACTTGTTACGGTATCGTTTTGATTACTCCGTAGTACGAGCACATGGTATTAGTAGTAAGTATCGTAGTAGGGAGGGGGTGGGTTACTACAGCATTACTAATTTGCTTGGAAAACTTTTATGAGTATAATACTTGATTTTAATCGTGATTGATTTCGATAAAATGCTCTAACCTAAGATGATTAATTTTCAGACAGTACTTCATGTCTATAGTTTGGTGATCTTCAAGTGCGCGGATTAATCAATAATTTAAACGAAAGATTGCCAGTAAAAATGAGTGTTGGTGCCGGCAGAGGATAATCTTGCGCAAAACCGTTGATTTGCTAGAATAGTGCATCTTCGATTTTACCTTTCGAAACGTTTGGCCAATAATAATATTGCACGCATCGATTGTACGTGAACGTTAATGAGTGTTTGGTTGCCATGGCGCCTTTCTTTCTGTTATCACCCGGTTGTCTGAATGACCCGGCTAATCAAGACAATTTTTAAAGAAGCTAATTGTGCACGGAACCGACTGAAGTTCTGATTTAGGCCTACTAATTTTTATGGCTTAAGTTATATCTATATTTTTTCAATTGAATCTATAAATAGATTAATCGACTGCCGTACGTGCATAAATAATTTTGCTTGCTGTACAGTATTATAAACCTTGTGTTGAAAGTTTTTTTTTTTTTGTTGTTGTTGTTGTTTTTGGAGGGTAAATTGGTTTTTATAAATGCTTTTGATTTGCTCAAAGTAAGTTGGCTGTTCTAGGGAAATCAAGAAATAAAGGGAACCTTTAAACTTTAAAACTCAAAGTTTTTTTTTTTACAGTACATGTAAGTTACTATTATTATTAAAATTAGACCCAGTTTGGAGAATGAGTTATAAATAAACGAGCATATTATTAGTATATGAGAACAATTGGTAGGCGATTCGGTAAACGGTTTGCGCGACATCAATACGATACTAGGAATTCTCTGTAACTTTCCGAGTAGTCTTTGTTGCGAGTAAAAATCATTCGTCAAAATACTTACGTAGGAAAAAATTAAAATGACAAAATAATGTACAGTACTCCTCTCATCTTCCATTACAGAGAAAGTGCAGTAATTGTTCTAAAATCTAAAGATTCTGAACTTTCAAAAATAATTCCTGGGTGCGCCTGGGTGGCTTTCCCAAAACAAGCCCAGCATTGCGTAACTTCAGTTATCTATAGTAGATTTGGAAACTGGACCTTCGATTTTCGATGAAGCTGATACCGACATGTTGTTGCGTAGGCTATACAATGTCATAGTGGTTTTACTTTGTAGGCCTATGCCATTTAAAGATTGTCATGCTTTCTTAAAAAAAATTATTTGCGTAGCGGTATTTTCTTTTTTCTATTTTTTATTTAATTCTAGGTTGAAGTTGAACGTGTAGTTCTTTCATACACTTAGCTGGCGGTTTTATTTTAATAAAACAATTTACCTAAAAAAAAAAATTACGAAATTTGAGAAAATTATACCGGTAATGGTTTTTAAAAGTTTTAAAATTGTCACTGAAATAGTACAGTATTTCATGTAGGCCTATGTAACAAAAAATGTTTTTTTTTTATTTGAAAGCTGTTCCTGTGGGAGAAATGAGTTTACATTAAGTTGAGTAAATTGAGAAACAAATCACAACCGCTATTATTAGTACGAATTAAGGAAATCATTAAAAATAGTTGAGTAGTTGTTTAAAAACCATATGCCACTGACTTCAAATTTTCGCCACGTCTTGTCATGTCATGTGGCCATGTCACTGCACTACTATAAAATTATTACTTTTTTTCGGAGAAATATTGACAGAAGCAGCAGTAGTCATAATCGTAGACTTTGATGTATTGATACCACAGTATTAGTCACGTTTATTATTATTTTTTTGCAGTACATGTAAACTTACTTAAATTAGTCATAACTTAAAAGTTTTTTTTAAAAAAAAAACTTTAAAGCGAATTAACTTAGTAGCCTAAATTATTAAATTCAAATATTTTTGTTAGAATTTATTAATAGACTAGGCGCACTAGGTGAATGATACGCAAGCAACATTTTATTGTAATACATGTACAGTAAAGTATAATAATTTAGCGTTTTCCATCGGCCTTCACATTCAATTGCGCATTTTTTTTTCGAAGAGACAAGCGATTTGTAGGTAAAAAAATCTAATATTATATAGGCTTATATACATGTACAGTACCGGTAGTTATTTTCAATTTAATACCCCATTCTGTACAATCATTCATTCTAATGCTATTTCCATTTTGTAGGCTTCCGTAAATCTACTGAAACCTAAAAGTTATTATTCATGGACTTTAAAAAAAAAAAAAAAAAAAGAATGATAATACTGTAATTATTAGCATTTTTTTTTTTTTGTGTGTGTGTGGCCTGAAAATATTGGCGTGAATATTTATTTATTTTATCTCATATTTACTTTTATAATACAGTATGATGACTTAATGTTAAAAGTAACTTATCAGCAACTTTCATTTTGAATACGGGCTTGTGAGTTTCTGGCAAGTCCAATAATCGACAATATTTTACTAACTAGCTTATTTATTCAAGTTCATATTTTTAGATCGTGGATTTCTTGCGTTTTAGTCATACTCGAGGAGGGATTGGAAGAGAAAATAAAATATGACTCGTAAAGACTCTTCAAGTTGCGTCACGCGGATGTGAAAATCTCTATAGTGCTTCGTACCTTGTCAACGAAAATACTATAATTGGTACATTTCGCTTGATTTTTCAACTTAATGATAACAACACGCATTTATTCAGTGGCACGTAGGTATTTTGCATTTACTTATTTAAAAAAAAAAAAATATTAATTATCTTATTTTATTAAGGATGGAGATCTCTTGATGCGCCGCTTCAGCAGATTCGAACAATATTTGGGGTTTTTAAATTCAGATTTTATCAGGGATACGATGGATTGACACAGGTTAGATCTGTTATTTTATAATATACCGTATAAATAATATATTTATTATGCTAATTTTAATTGAAAGTTTTCGCATTGTCCGCGGTAAGATGAAAATGTTAAGCAAATAATTTAACAACCATTAGATTTTGTTTAAAAATATATATATATTAAAAGGGTTAGTTTTGAATGATCAAACTTTGGGCACGCGCTGCTTACAACATGTTCGTTGAACTGTTTTTGAAGTTTTTAAAATTAATGAATAAATAGTTGATATTTTGTGAGACGGAACTGGTGCCGCTTTATAGAGCAAAGTTTAAATCTGCTTTGGCATCATAATTTTCTGATTATCTGTGCTAAATTGGCGTGACGTGCATTTCCTTTCTAAGATTTTTGGGACAAAAGATTGGAATTTTCCTCCCGTTTATTCCCCCTGTCGTTATAATATTTAGAATAATATCGCTGACTAGTTTTCAAAACGAAAGTTCCGGCGAAAAATGAAAATAAGTTTTTTTTTTTTGACATTGAATGAATTTTTCCTCACTTTGAAAAATGTAGAGAAAAATATACAGTAGCGTAATGTACATTGCTAAATTTGCTACCATTTTACGCCCGAGATTTGGTGAAAAATACACGCATGTGGTGTATACAGGATGGAAGCCACGTGTTTGCCTTAATGCGCCCCTTTTCCATTCAAATTTCCTGTCAAGAGCTTGAAAGGAGACATTTGGTCGCCAAATATATTAGTGAAAGGTTTGTAAGCTGATGCCTAAGCATCTCCACACACACGCACTGTTCAACTACTCAGTGCCTGCGTATAATAGACAAACTCCAGATGACGAGTTTAAAGATTTTTTGCGCGCTGCCGTGTGGGTGAAAAATTTTTTTAAAAAAAGGAAACCTTTCGTATTTACTCTTTTTCATCTTGTTTTCATTTTTTTTTTGGTACAATAGCCAAGGGTCGTGTTTAGCTAGAACCAGTTGTGCGCTATGTGGTCGACCTGCACCCGGTTTCCGAGTTGCTGCTGTCCGTGAATTTAAGCGAGCGATCACGTTTTTAGCATTAAAATCGTATAAAATATGTGTCTCAAATTTATCCTCCGGCTTTACTAAACCTGTTTTTACAAGGTCTCGACTAGATGAACTTTGCTATCGCTAGTGAACTATGAATACGTAATTTCATATTTAATTAATTGTTTGGGTTCATCGATATCTTCTTCAGTACGGACTTATCAGTAAGAAATTTGGTGCCAAGCTGTCTGCCGTGTCTCGCTATGAAAAACCTTGGGGTTGAATTACCAAAAAAATATAATTCGTGTACAACTACAGGTAATTTTTTTCCCTCTTTTATGTTAATTCAATGACACCTTTCTAACTATACACAACGTGTATACCTTGTACATTGTAAATACGGGTTATTATTTAAAAATTTTAAGAATGCTGTTAAATTTTTAATTGAAAATATTTAAGAAACAATTTTCTGTTTTGCCTGCCATCATAGTTGTTTACGTATAATTTTACAGGTACAATAGTTGCACCGGGAATCTTTGAAAATCAAAGCAAGTTAATTCTATGGCAGTGTACACTGTACCAAATTGTTTAGTTAGATGAGTGGGGAGGAAAGATTTTACTGAAATTCGCACATGAGTGCTAAAATATATTTTTTTACAAACTTTTAAATTTCCCATCGCTTTTTGCTAAAGCCCAAGAACATGGCTGAACAAGGACATGTAGGCTACGTGTACCGCGATCAATTTACTAATACAGTAGTAATAATTATTATTTTAAGCTTAACTGTCAAGATTAAAAACTCGACATAAAAATTAAAGTGTTGGTACGAGTTCTGCTTAAATAACCGTTATTTGCAGATATAAAGCTGGTTTATAGATCTAGTAAATTCTTACTTTTTTTTATTTAATACGGTATTTAATAATAATTCCACAATTTTCTTTCACGTAACTACCGAGAAATAAAAAGAAAAATAAAGACTTTTAATAAGAAAAATTACATTAAAGTTTGTAGTTTTAAAATAATTACTGTAATTTAAAAAATAAGATTTTTTGATCTTTAAACTTTTTTTTATTGATACGGTACATATTTTTTGCGTGCGATCCAGTCTTATTACGTTGTATTTAGAAGCGAAATTTAAAATTATTAAATTAAAAAAAAATTAGATGATAAAATAATAAACTAGCATTAGTTTTAATAATAATTATTGTGGTGTAACAGTACTTACGTTTACTTTCTCTGCAATATTATTGTTTAATTAATGCAGTCAGACTGAGTCAGTAATAGTCAGTAAAAAAAAATTATAATTTAACAGTTGATATTTACGTTGGTGTTTAAAAATAGATTTTTTTGTTAGGGTGTAGAATAGAGCATGCAAGTTCTCTGTCCAATCACTTCTTTGTGAAGATAAGTTTACGTTAAATATTTCGTGTTTTTCTCTTTGCTTCAGTTGAGGTCTCTTCGGTTTTAGGCCAATGATCTCAGATGAGAGGAATCTTGAAGTTGGTCTCTTCTTTCCATCGTACATGTGCGATACCGGCACGGTACTTGAAAAAGATGATTTATTCAAAAAATATACTATTTTTTAAAGCGTTGGTGTGATCTAAGCTTTTTAACGGAAATACTGTATGTTGAAGTACTTCAATTCCTGGTGCTTTATGGCGTGAAGGGTGTTCAATATAAATAAACGTTAAATATAGTGACTGTCAATTTTATTGGTGAGCTTATAATCCAATGGAAATCCTTTTCATGCGTATTGCGTACAATTTTCTCAACTCTGATATTTTTAAAATGGAAGTTCTATGAAATACTTATTTCCTTAATCTTAAAAGTGGTGACAGGAAATTTTCACTAAGTTTCGGAAATGACGAACAATGAATATAATTGTTCGTTTGGATTAAATTGAAGAAATGGGTTAATTTTATTATTTCGTTTTAGGGTCGTCTAAAATGGATCGAACGTATGTGACAATTTTGTTTGAAAAAGATGCCACGGAGTGGAATACATACGTCAGAAATTGCTTTACCCACATTTTGGAAACTTACTCCCTACAAGACTGGAGTATTGATTCTCAAAAATTAAAGGATATTCAGCTTCCGCTGACCCCTGCTAGGATAGGCCCAGTTAAACGCTCCAGGTTACAGGTCATTATTCTATCACCGAGATTTCTGGATTTTATTGCCAACCATCCTGCGATCGTGTTTGGTCAATTGTTCGAACCTCAACGCGTCATCTGCCTACTGTGCGGAGTGAAGACCGAAGACATCAATTCATCTCATCGAGCTAGCTTAATATCTTATGACGACTGGCATAAAATGATGGTGGTCGATAATGATACCGAGTTTGCAAAAAAACTTTTCACGTTAACTCAAGAACTGATCGAGAATGACTTAAACATAGCCGAATGTGAAAATAGCGGGTTTAAATTAAATCCTCTGAAAGTTCGTGAAGTAAGAAATTTAAATTTTAATACTGATTTCTTTTCTAATTTTACAATGATTTTTTATTTATTTGGTTGGTATAATTGTGAATTATTTTAATTACAACTAAACTTAGTTTGTTTTAAACTTATTAGGGATTTTCTAAAGTGACAATCGAATTAGAGGAACCAATACCAAATGCGGACAAAGTTACGGTTTACTTAACAACCGAGAATAATGATACTATTCCTTTGCACGTTAAGCAATATAATCCCTACACACTGAAAATATGTGTACCAGGTAATTAAATTAAAAATTAAAGTTTTCTAAAGTAAGACAATTGTTGGTTTTAAATGTGACAATATCGGCAATGTTTGGGTTTAATTGCGCGTTTTAATTTTTACTGTGTTTAATTTTTTAGAACGATTTTTTGGCGTTAGCCAATATGTTCATATATTTGTTAAAAATGATGGAGAAAGTTTGGGTCAAAGGCGTTTAAAATGCGAATCGAAGATGGCCGAATTGAATCATTTGCTGGAAACTGTTATTGATCCATTTTCTTTCATGTGCCAGGTTAGTTGGTTTGCATTCTTAATTGCTTCACTAATTGTGATTTTATCTTACATATGTTTCTTGTTTTTGTCATTAGACTTTAGGATTACCTAGTGGAAGAAATAATCGAGACGGTGTGGACAAATATTTAGTTGACTGTTTTAATATAAACGCCGAAAATTGGGGACCTTACAAATTTGAATTAAGCAAGGAAGACTGCTTAAATCGCAAATGTAATTATAATTTATTATTAAGTTAATAATTGTTATTAATAATTATTAGTGTTTCAATTAATTTTTTATTTTATCACAAACATAAAGCCGACGAAAACCCAACATTATTACATTGGAGCGCGCGGTAGGTTTTTTTTATTTTTTGTTTGTTATAATTTCTAATTTTTTATTTTAATAATGATTTAAATTTAACAGATATGGACTTCAAGAATTTTGTTCGATACTATTGAATTGTTCGAAGGCTGCTACAGCTTGCCGAATTAGGAATCGCAATGGACTAACCGCTGCTGACGTTGCTGAAGCCAATGGCTTTTCATGTCTTGCAAAAATGTTGGAAAACTTTACGGTAATTTTTAATTGAAATAAATTTTATTAAATTCATTTATAATTTTAAAATTCAATATGTTTCAGAAATTATCGGAGACGGCGGAAATGTACATTTACATGAAGGATATGACTGAAAATATTGAATCTGTTGCTTATGAAAATTTAAGTAAGTTGGTAATATTTAAACTATTATTATTTTTTCGGTTCCAACAAGGAAAAATGCTTGGTAAATAAAGGAAGGAAATGATGTAATTTTAAGTTCTATTTGCAGGGGTAAAGTGTTCTGATAACTGTGATATCCGTTCTTCAAATTCAAGTAGCCTATCAAATAGACACAGTATGTCTAACATTAAATTTTTCCGCAACAACTGTTGACTTATGGACTATTATTTTTCTTATTAAAATTAGCTATAAGTTTAGGAGATGATGTGAGTAAAGCGCCAACTACTCAAACTATTGATAAGGAAAGTAAGATAAACTGCAACAAAGAAAATGAGAATGCAGCACGTAAGAAACTTTTTTATTTTAAAAAAGGTTTAAATATAAATAAAATTTTTAGATGGCAGCGCAGATGTTGTTTTACGAAATAAACATTTCGATTCGTTCGAACAAGAATTAATTCAGCTAATGGAAGATTTTAAAAAAGAAAAATACACATTATCAGAAGTAGAAACTTTGTGTGATCATTTACATCTCACACATAAATCGCGCACGTTTAACGAAAAGCAGGCAAATAATTATTATTGATTTTTCCGATTCAATTTTTTTATTTGTACGTTCAGAATAATAATTCTAACACGATTTTAATAGGAACAGTTAAACGCGCTTCGGCAGCAATATGAGCAGACACAATCGCAACGTCAACAGGAAGGGAAAAAATCTTTCGAAATTTTTCGAACTCTTTTTAGAAGAAACGGAAAAAGAGAAGCTCAAATAAGTAGTCCCATCATCAAAGTTACTACATCATATGTAAAACCACGAACAGACCTGGATGAATCGCTCGATAACGGTAATCTTATTAAACCTTCTCGATGGAAAATTCGACCAACAAGTTCATTAAGTTCAGGAAGTCGAAGTACGGTAGATATTTTATTTTTGTAAAATAATGTTTTATTATAATAATTTTTTTTGTTAGCTTCTTCAGGTAGCGATCGAAGCAGTACTCTCAGTGGTGGTAGTTCTTCTAGTGCGTCTGATAACGTCTTACTAGATATAGATGAGGTTATTTAAAAGATTTAAATGTTTTATATTAATGTATTAATCAATGACTATTTTAGGAGGATAGATTGATTACGTCAAATGAAAATTCTAAAATACATGTAAGAATGTTATTACAATTTTTACATTTTTTTTTTCACTGTTGGCTGGAAAAAATCCTCAAATTTTGTTGAAATAATTAGAATGGTCATGCTACAGTGGTTCAAAATCATCAGTATTTTGGAATTCCGGAATTCCCAAATATTAACGCTTCAGTAAAATGTCGCACCTTATCTGAATCTCGTCAATTTATAGCCGTTCATCCGCATCAATCGCAAGCTAAAATATCAAAATCTTATAATTACAAGAAAAAGGTAAAATAATTAAATATTTTTAATAATTTATTACGTTTCATTTATTTATTTTTATCAAAACTATCACATTATTAATTTACAGTTACAGTGTATATCTAAATAAATTAAAATATTTATTAAGGTTAAAATAAATAGAAAAAGACTAAATTTTGATTGTATTTTAAATCAATTTTTAGGATTTTAAACCTGAGCCTTTACCAAGACCAGACTGGTTAGGTAAAAAATCTACACATCTAAATCTTTCAAGTTCAGTGGACAGCAGCTTTTTTGATGACGACGTACTTAGATGTCCATCGGAACCACCTCCACCATTGCCTTCGAGTGCAGGTATAATATTTTATATTACTGTTACACATGTATCCGCAACAAGTTTCGATAGCAGCATTCAAATAACTAGGCGAAAGTTTTTTTAATCAATTTGCATTTCAATTACATTATTTTGCTGATGACTTGGCATAATTGAATAGTAAATTTATTAATACTGTAGCTTATAAATTATTATTTTTTTCATAAAAAAAGGGGATGTTCATTTCCAATCATATTTTCACCCAAATTCGGAAATCTACACGACAATGGAAGGTTCGAAAAGTGCGCCATCCTTAGCTGTGGTTACAAATGAGCCAGACTATTATAACTTACCTCTTCCATCAAGAAGTTATCTGGCGGAGTATTTAGAGATGAGACCTTCAAATAATGGTTTTAATTCCACGAATGCATGCGCGCTTTACGAAAACACTAGAGTTGATCAGGTTCCGGGCGTTCCGCCGCCTGCTGTTCCAATCACAGCTGCGCCGAGATCCGTAACTCCGTCCGCATTTTCTCGCTATTTTAACCTTAAAGGTTCTCCACCAAAGTGAAAATCGTATACTAAAAAGTTTATTTAAATTTTGATGATGCGATATATTTAGTCGAAAAGTCGCTAGACTGCTATTTAAATTTTTATAAAGTACAATTTTTAATGAATCATTTAAAAGATTTTTTTTTTTAAATTTTTGTTATCTCACACACTTCCAACAGCTAACTCGTTTCTCGAATTTCATTAGAGAAATTGTTTTATTTGCCAATATTTTTTTTTTTTTTTTCATTTTTGTTTTTTGCGGAAATATTGGTGCCTATACGTACAGCAAAAGGATAATTATATACACGTATGTATAAGAAATGTGCAGGAAAATTAAAAATTAAACAATAAATTTTCCTTACCTTTGTTTATAAATTAAAATAAAACGAATTGATTTGTTACTGTATTTAAATGATACATAAAAAAAAAAGAAATATCTTCAGCACGATCAACGCAACTTTTTGTAAACATATATTTGAACACTTTTCTTACATTATAACGAATTATGTTCTTAATTTTCTTCTTTTAAGAGGTTCCGTTTGTTTCATCATAAAATTATTTACAGTTAGATAACATTTTTTCAAGTTTGTTTGATTAGTTTGATGGTTGACTTCAGTCATTGTTGAATAACTCCGCTTTTTCTTGATTGTATTTCTTCCTCTGAGTTTTGGAAAGACAGAGAAGCAGTAATGTGATAACAAATGAATGATCGTGATAAAATTATAAGGTTTAAATTGTGCACAAAGAAAAAAAAAAGATCATCGGAGTTGTACAAATTAAAAGTAAACAGTGCATATAATATAATTATAACCATTTTTTTTAGTTATATATTTATATAGGAATAATAACATGATTATAATGCTAATGCCGTTCGTTATTTTAATGGCAGTTGTATACGTAAAATAGACCCATTTTCGATTTTTTTTTGACAACAACTTGAAAAGATGATTTTTATACATTTTCAGCACATCAAAAGCACCTATTAGGTAACTGTATTTTTATTTGTACAGCTAAAATGAGAGATAATCAGGAAATCAAAATTAAAATATTGCGGTGGGTTAGAAGTGCATTTTAAGACATTTACATGCATGACTTTCTACATAATTATTTAGCATTTACAAATATATGACTGCGATCCGATATCAGTCCAATTCTATTCTCTTCGTTTTCAAATATTACAAATTGGTTTTTTTTTTTTTTTGCATATACAATGTATTTGTCTGGATATCGATTTTTTGTTATGTCAGTTTTATCTTATTTAACAAATTTTGAAAAACTGTATAACATTAGCGAAGCGAATTGATTGGGGCACGGTTTTTTTTTTAACAAATTGTATGGATGAGGTTTCGGCAAGGTCAAAGGGAAAAGATAGGGAGAGAAAGTTCCCAGAGTTTGCACATTTTGCCAACAATATTTAATGTGAATTCTATGCTGATGATTTTTTTTTATATTTATAGCCTATACATAGTAAAAATCATGACTGATTAGAATGATGACGATGTTAATATTTTTTTGTTTAAATTAAAAAGTGCTAATGATGAAAATGATATTTTTCGTCAGTTTTGCATGATTTGTATAATATTACATAGGCCGCGCACAGCATTTTTTGTGAAGCATGATATCCTCAAAATCTACTTGCGAAACACTTACATCAATAAATACAAATGAGTTTTCTATAAATGAAATATATGAATAATGCAAATTGTAATTTGCGTATAAATTGGGCAATTATGGTAACCATCTAATACCAATATTATGATAACTTGGTAGTAGATATCCAATTAAGTTAGTGAACTTTTCCCTGGTCGTCGATCAGATAATTGAAATGGACAAAAACTATAACTATTGAAATTCGGTATTTAATCAATTATTAATTAACGTTGTTGAATAGGTTGGATATGTACAAATTACTTTTGCATGTAATTGCACCTAATACCGGTACTCGTTTTTTTAAATATAAAAATTAGGCAATTATAGTTTACTGATAAAAACTATCAGTTGATACATTCAAAGCTGTTATCTATTTCCTGATAGTTCATAGTTCGATTATGTTAAGAGTTTCTAAAGACCATAACATAAATACTCTTTGCACAAAACTGCAGAATTTAGCTACATAATTTTGTTTCCTTAAAGCGAGGGCACGAAAAAAAATGTTTTTCTGACCAACAAAATTGATTATGAGGTCAATCAGTTTTTTGATATACAGTAATTACTGTGTTATTGTTTGGAATATTTTTGATCACTCTAAAATTACTTTGAATTGATAAAATAATTATATAACGGTAATTGGAAATAAATTAAATCTGAATTCTATTATTTAGATGGGATGTCAAGTCTCTGGCAGTTTTGTTTTAACTAGATTAAATAAGACTGTTTTACTTTTAAAATTATGCTGTTTAATTTCGGTGATTTAAGCCCAATGGAGTAAAAATTCATCCAAAAATGTGGTGTACACTTCAATACAGAAACTTGATAAAAGTTCTTATTAATATTACAATAAAATTGCGAAGTTCGAGTGCACAAGATGTACCAAATTAGCAGTTAGATTATGGAATTAAGAAACTAAAACTATTACAGTGTATTGAAAATAAAAGACAAACAACCCATTTTAATTTGATTTTTTTTTTTTTGTAAATTACTGTTTGTGCTTTCTCTATTTTTGTACCACATGATTTTCATCGTGCATTCAATTAATTATCAGGTTGTACCATGATCATTCTTTTGAAAACCTGCATTTTGTTGTACGTACAGGTGTTTTCTATAGTACAGTAGTTTGAACATCGAACATTAACGTGCTATCTTTCTCCTAAGATTACTGAAAGCCGTTTTTAAGTTACGATAGATAAGATTCTATAGTTGCATTAAAATCACCCAACCTTTTCATCATTTGATGTGATTTCGTCGAGATGACACAACTTCAGTGTGAAACGTTGCATTAGAATTATTTTTGTCAAAGAAACCTCTCGGTCGAATCACTAAATGTCCGAAATGATTCTGAACTTCAAGTGGTGATTTCTTGCACAAAACACATAATATTGATTGGATGCACATAGGAAAATTCGTCATTTATTTTTTTTTTCTTTCAAAGTCACTCATTTCTCTCACTTCCTTTCTCTCGGCGAGTTCCGTAGAAAGTACATGTAGTTCCACAGAAATACTAATGATTTCACGTATTGTGCCATTTTAAGAAGGTGAAAAGTAAAGAAAGTGATAGGTGGCAACATATATCCAAACAAAATAATTTAATACTTTGACCCAAAATACTGATGCATCCTTAAATCAATCAAATAATGTTTTTTTTTTTGTCATTTTATTTTTTTGAATAGAACCGCGATGAATAGTTTTAAGATTCAAACAACGCAAGCAGATCGTCACTAGTACTTCCAGAACCGCTTGTATTAGCACTTCCTGACACACCGGAAACACCGTTAGAGTTAGAAGAACCTCCCGAACCAGAAACACTTCCGTTGGACCCCAATCCCATATCAGGAGGGTCCAAATACGATAAAAGTTCCATAGGATCAACCACATTATCAGGTAGTAACTAATTAAAATAAAATTAAGGTTAATAAACGATATTATTGGGATATACCAGATACAAATTTAATCTTACGTTTAATCCTTCTTGCCCGGTACCTTCTCCGTCAATAACAGCTGCGGGATCAAAATTGAGATCTGAAGCGAGATCAGGTGCGTGCGGTAATGAGGAGGAAGACGTTGGTGTGTTATCTCCTCCTGAGGAACCATTACTGCCCGGGGCACTTGAACTGTCATTTCCGTGACTGGAACTAGGTGGTGGAACACTCGGTGGGCCTCCAGGGGTATGTGGAGTGTGAGGTGTGTGTGGTGTATGTGGAGTGTGAGGGCCGTGCTGTTGCATCATTTGTTGCTATAAAACATTCAACAACATATAAATACATGCGAACACAATTTTTGCAATTTTTAATAGTGAACTGGACGACTTCTTACTACTTGATTACTGCTTTGGTTGATATTTTGTTGCGGAGAAAGATGAGGTTGTGGTGTTGACGGATTCATCATCGCTTGAGATGGGTTACCGTGACGCATATTTTGACTTGTTTGGTCATGATGAGGTAATGGAGGTCCCATTTGATCATTTATTGTCTTTTCCATCGCATTTAAAGGATCTATTGCTGAAACTGTATCGCTGAGATGAGATAATGGTCCAAAGTCAGTGGCAGGCGAATGGAACTCGAAACCGCTGGATGTAGTTGAAGGTGTTGATGGACCGCTGAATGAATTGCCGTTCTGTATGCTTGGTCCGTTTGGCATAGGACTGTTACTTAAACCTAAAAATTTATTTAAAAAAAAAAAAATTATTTAATTACATTTGAATTTCAGCAACATTCCTGGGGGGTGGGAGGGGGGGAGGGAAGAAAACGTACCAATATCTGGTGGAGGTAATGAAGGATAAGGTGAAAGTACACCCCCACTCATATCCCAACTATTCATAGTGGGCATAGTCATACTGTTAGGTGAAATAGCTTTGCCAAATCGTTTGGATCCGCAGGAGTCTAACGAATTAACATAAAATTAAAAAAAAAAATTTCAACCATAAAGAATTTAGATAAACTTACCAGCTTCTTCTTCTTTGATTGTTGTTTTAAATGGAACAGCTTTCCAACTAGCCGTTGCATCGATTGTTACTTCATCAACATCTGAATTATTTAAATTAGTAAGGATTCCCCACACATATTGGTCCACTTCCAGCCCTTCTAATAATGCCGCTTTACTAGAATCAAAAATTTTAATTTAGACATACATGTACAAGCCAATTTTTAAAAATAAAGTTTGCATCATCTTACTTGCAAACAGGACATCTCCATGATCCTCTTTCACAGTTTAATTGTAAATAGGACTCCAAATCAAAGCACTATTAAATGAAAAATAAACTTGGATTAATATTTTCTTTTCTTTATGCACCTTAAAGTAGAAATCAAACCACGTACTTGAATATGTTTGCACTCTTGGCCTCGAGCTGGTAATGTTATTCTTTTAAATGTTATTGGACACTTAAGCGAGACTTTAATTGCCGTCTGTTCTACTCCATCTTCTCCATTCAGAGCGTTGTTACTAGATGCCACTCCACTGCTGAAATTTCTTTTGATTTTACCGATACAGTGCTCCGCTGGTAATAGCCTCTTTCTTAACAGACCTTGCAGAACCGATCGCACGCTGGGTCGATGAACGAGTTGTAAAACGAACAAATGAGACTGAAAAATCCCCACAAAAATTAGTAAACAATTTCATTAAAATCTAATAATCGAGCTAAAAAAAACATTTTTACTTACACAACAACATGCTGTAACTGTAATTTGAATAGTATTTCGGCTAGGTTGGCATACATCTTTTAGGTAAAGAGGTTTATGAGATGTTTTATTTTCGCCCCTATCGATGGTCAGAGGTGTTGCATTTACGCTGACCGTTACTGAAGCAGGCCAATTCGTATTCATTTGTCTGTCTTCATGATGGAAGCATTTTAGTTGAAGTTCCAGATCAGATCTTTGTTTTTAAACATATTATTAATAAACAAAATTCGCAATAATATAAAAAATTGAATGAATTATTAGTTTACCTGTATAAAAGTGTTTGATGAACAGATTGTTTTAGGTGGAATACATGATTGCTAACTGCCAGATTATGTTCCAACCTAAATGGTGCTAAAACGATACCATCTCGAACTGGAAAGGTTAGGCGAAGCTCATCATCTTCTTTAATTACAAAAAAATAAGAAGATTAAATTTTTTTTTAGTTTTAAATAAACTTTGCAAACTTACTTTGTGGGAGTAAAGTTGGTTTGATATCTGGGAAACTAGGTTTAATATCTTGATTTGGAGACAGATAAGGAGGGATACTCGACGCGGGTGTGAGAGGTGGCGTAGGATTTCCAGGTATTGGTGAATGTTGATAGTTCA
This sequence comes from Polydesmus complanatus, assembly GCA_034692225.1. Lineage (NCBI taxonomy): Eukaryota > Metazoa > Arthropoda > Diplopoda > Polydesmida > Polydesmidae > Polydesmus > Polydesmus complanatus. The sequence continues at coordinate 113,460 of JAQGAZ010000031.1, forward strand.
GATTCCTTTGATGCTACAATTTAAAAATTTAACATACAATTAAAATTTAAAATTCTTTTGCGTTGGAAACTATAAGCACGTCCAACCTGAAAATCCTGCTGCGTGAAATGATTGTGAATAGGTTGGTTGTACTGGTTTTGTTGGGCACCGTTCATCTGAGTTTGGGAGAAATATTGATTTTGTTGAGGGTTCATATTCATATTATTCATGTAACTTTGAGGCCTCATCGAAGGTCTCATTTGTTGTTGCAAAGGAAAATTTGAATTATTCATCGTTTGAGGATTCGATAAATATTGTGATCTAACGTTTCCGTACTGTTGAGGACCAGGATATCCCTGTAAAAATATTTTGAATTTTAATGATATATTCAGGCATAAAAAAAATTTTTTTTAAAGAATTACTTGAACATTGTTTTGAGAATTTGCAACCGGTTGCGATGCGGTTGGATACTGCGTCTGCCTCTTCTGTTGCAAAAATTGCGTAGGATTCGAAGGATAAGGGGTAGCTCGCCTTTGGGCGGTGGTCGTTGGATACATATTTGGTCCCTGCGCACTCATTGCGTTTCCTTTGCTTCCCATTGTCGAAGCATTCATCATATTGTTATTGTTGGAATTATTCATCGCGTTACCCATATTGTTCATTTGATTCATCGGTGTTCCCATATTAGTTCCCATGTTCATACTCATGTTCATATTTACATTGCTCATTCGCATAGCGTTATTCATGGGCATATTCATGTTAGCCATATTGGGTGGAACTTGCGGATTTCCATATTGCGACGAGTACTGTTGCTGCGTTCTCATCTGTTGCATCTGCAAAAATGTAGAAAAAAAAATATTAGAAATTTAGTTCCTCATGACATTCAATAATGAAATTACCTGATTAAATTGCGTATTCATGGACACTTCCTGCTGTTGTCTCTCCTGAAGAGCAACTACAGATGCTGTGGCAGTTGCCGTGGCGGTAGCAGCAGCTGCGGCAAAAGCGGCAGCAGCAATTGTAGATTGCTGAGGTTGAAATTGAGTGTCCGACGTCGGTCCACCGCCGTGATTATTTCCTCCTCCCATCATATCACCCATGGAAGACGGTGTTCCAGGATAACTACTGAAACGAGATAAAGCACCCATGGGTCCGCAGGTATCTCCATAGCTAAGTCAGTTCAAGTTGACCGAGCAGAAAACAGCAAAAAAAGAAAAAAAAATCGAAAAAAAAAATGAAATTGTGTGCTCATAAAAAAAGTTTTTTTTTCTAAAATAATATAATTAGCCAATATCTTATTTTTACAGCCTAAATGATGTACCGGTACAACATAGTACCGGGTAATGCGAAATTTAAATGTACACAGGTATTAAGAAATGTGTAGTATTGTAATTCCGTGCAACATATCGTAAATAGTAAATCTCGAATAAAAACGCTTGCCAGAGTTACTCGACCTTGATATTTAGAATCGCATATAAAGATAAATAACGTTTATATCTATCTCATCATGAATAGCATAAAATTCATGATTCGAATATCGAAGGTTGAGTTGCGTTTAACTAAAAACTATAAGGATGGATTTTCCACTACCAGTAGCATGTAGCAGGCAATATATTATCGTTGTTATTGAAATAACTTAAAGTTTACCTATTATATGAAGGTGTGGATTGTCTATATCCCATAGACTGCGAGTTGTAAGGTGTTTTCGATGCTCCATTAGTTGCAAACCCTTGTTGCTGGTTATAGGAACCTTGATTCATCGCGGCTTGGCCCGCATTGGAGTTTCCAGTATAACTATTGTGGTTGATAGGCGCAGTTTGACTGGTGGCTGAGACACCCCATACTGTAGTGACTACACTTAAATGCTGTTGAGGTTGAGGTCCGTGCCCGTGAGGTCCTTGACCAGTTTGAGGATTATGTTGCCAACCCATGGATGTTGCTCCAGAGTCACTGTAATTATCAAAACTGTTGAACAGAATCGAATTAATCATTTTGAATAGGAAATAAATAAATGCTTTAATTAATATATTAGATTAATATATCTCAGAGGATACCCCAACAAAAATAAGTGCAGGTGATACTATAGTAATACATCCTATCAGCTGTTTGTCAATACAGGATCAAAGAATTTGATCGAACAATTTTTAAATGATAGCCTCTCATAGTTTAACACACGTAACCATGCAAAAACGTATTACCGGAGAATAATGTAAAATAGAAAAAAAATTAATCAGATAAATAGCAGGGGAAAAAAATATTTTAATTGATTAATCACTTAATTTAAAAATAAGCTTTTAAAAGACCGAAAAAAATTATTTATTTTAATGTAATATTGACAGTTCCGATGTGCCATTCCATTTCCGGTCCGTGATGACATTTGATATTGGAATTGGCGCGCATCTCTGGAAAACTGTGCCGCGGTTGGAGTAGGTAAGAAAGTTTTGACTACGAATATTAATTTAATTAACGGTCAACAATAATTAATCCCTTTATTATAATAGTTAAAATGAACACTATATTATTGAATGAATGATGTTCTTGTTCGCGAAATAGTGAATTTGGCGTGTGTCTTTCTTCGCATCAAACATCATTCTGTTCTTCGTGCTTGCCAATTTCACGAAATAATTAATCTTAAATTTTCATCTTCCGACTAAAATAAAAAGCGGAAATTTTATCTACGAGTGATCGCGAGTTATATATTTAGCCTAAAATAAGCTTAAAGTTCAGTGTTCCATTCAAAAATAATGCAAATTCGATATGTGAAAGTTGTCAATGAAAAATTCAAGTGATGTACCCATCGTGTCCAAACCCGCTATCATGACATTTCGCGAGTTCAAACTGTCACCGCAGCCGTTCATAGACGGCGCTGATGTCGCATCTCAACTTTGGCCATAAACAACCACGGTAAGTCTCAAACGAACAAAAAATAGAAGCCAGGTTACTATTCGCATCATCTTTTATTTTCTATCGCGTAAACCAGCTTTGAATAAATTATCAGTCAACGAAATAATGAGGAAGGTTATAAGTTGCTTTTCATTCACTTAAAAAAGAAAAAAAAAATCTGTTTTAAATAATTGAACAATGTAAAAATTTCATTTAGCTTCGCGTCGCCCACCAATTATTAATTTGTATAGCGAGTCCGCGTCGTAACTACAGTATTTATTTACGAGCCGAGCTTTTCACAACAATACGTGAGGTTGACCCCTTTTAAAACTTATTTTCTTTCTCTTATTAGATTTCCTTATTCATCTCTTTACTGAAATAATATCTTAAATTGTAAGAAGATAAATAAAAAGATAGAGACAGAAATAGTACAATATACGAAAAAAAAAAAGCAGTGAGGAGTAGGTGGTTTGTGTGTGTGTGTGGAGGTAAGATGGTAGGTAGAATTATTTTCCGGACGTTAAACCGACGATATGCTCACGTCTAATTTCCTGCATTCCAATTGCCTTTCGTATAATTATTGTTCACGAGTGCAATGTTTGTGTGAGTGAATGAATGAGAATCATGTTTGTTGTCCTCCACACACACACCTTTTCCATCTTTTCTTCTTTCCTCCACCCACTCAGCCTTTCACTCCACCCCCTCAACTCTCGAGTTGCCACAACTACCGTCGTCCACTGCCGCCTAGCTTTTGTAGAAACAATTAAACGCACGGGAGCGGAAATTTTATCCTTTAGCGCCAACCAACAAAACAAAGCTGAATCGAATGAAACAGAAGAGAAAGAAAAAAAAAGTCTGAAACTTGTATCGTTTGATTCAGTTTGGGGGTACAACTTTTGCTCGGAGATTTATAAACATTGAGCTGTTACGCTTAATAAATTTTTCAAACGTAACCCCCCCCCCCCCCCTTTACTAATAAATAGATAGAAAACGTCATCGTTAGAATAATAAGTCCACGTTTTTCGCCGCCGAGACCAGCCTGCGCTTTTGTCGCTCGATTTCCGCGTTCGTGGGGAACACCTCGCTCTCTATGCGTGCCCTTTTTTTTTTCTTTCTTTAGAAGGGGAGTTTGATAGGTAATGAACGCGGTTTAATATATCACATTTGTACTAAATTTATTTATGCTGCATTATGCTGTACTTTTTTTTTTTTGGAGGTTTGTTTGTTATTATAGAGTTTGTTTACATGTTTGAGGAAACGAGGGTTGCAAGGACATTCAGGTCACTTGAGAATGAAAAGGTTAATCTTTATGTCAAATAAAGACATTGATTTTCTCAGTGCGACGAAGGTGCAAAACTTAATTATTTTGTATACTGTATATTAAGGTAAATGAAACGCTTTTTTTTTTATAGAAACAATAGATTTCGTTATACGCAATTTTTTAAAAAAAATTATTGTCAACAGTAAAAATTATTCCTAAGCGAAAATTTCACGCTTAAGTTTTGTCATTCTCAACTGTGTGACGTCGTTAATTGCGTTAAGTTTATAGAGTTATTTTTTAGTCGCGAGAAATATGCAGTATTTCTGAGCTTTTGAGAATTTGACATTTTTTAAATTATCAAAAAAAAAAAAAAAAAAAGGGGGGGATTGGTAAACAAGTTCGAACTAGTTCTCGGTGAGCCTGCCTGGGATTTTTGATTTTTGCCAGGATTCGCCTGACAAATGAAAATGATTGAAATGATTCTACTCGGTGTGTACACCTCGTTCACTTTGTCCTAATTGAACCCTGTTTGAAAGTGGATTTTCAAGTTTACTTTTTGTTGCTCAAGTATTTTTGTTTCGCGAGTACTGTAGTAGATTTCAAAACTAGGTAGCTATTTTGGTTCGTGTTGTTTAGATATACTTAAAAGTACGGCGTGAAAAAAATAGCGTTAGCAAAAAAAAAAAAACTATTTTTAAAAACCTTGTATTTTTTTTTTTCCTCCTTTCTAATTTATTGTATATTTTTGCATTCAATACTTGAGGGAGGGTTAACAACAGAGAAAAAAAAATTGATAAAAAAAAAGTGAGAGAAAGAAAAGAGAAGAAAAAAAAAATATGGTCGACGATACTGGTTTTATTACTAATTCATAATGTTGGCAGATAGGTAAGCGTTAAAAGCACTGGTTGGTATAGTTTGGAGAGAGAGAGAGAGTACAGGTCCTGTTCTATTAGACAAAACGTTTTCCGAGGGTCCTATAAGTTCACAAGTTCATGTTTCCGGGGGGAGGGAAACATATGCGAGAAAGAGAGGGGGGAACAGGGGAGGAAGTTGTGCTCGGTAGAAATAGAGAAGAAGAAGAAGAAAAAAAATAATAAAGGTTGTAATATGGTACAATATCGTCACAAAGGTTAACAACTGGTGCAGATCTGTATGTTGGTGTTAGAAATTCCTAGCAAGTTCTGACCGAAGTTGTTGCGTCGGACTGTTAAAAGGTCATTCGGAGGGAAGGTGATGCGGGTGGTAGTGGGTGAGGGTAGAAGTGTGGTTGTTTAAGGTGGACCAAGGGAGGGTTTTTTTTATTCGATTGTTATGATTTAAAAAAAAAAAAAAAATGTTAAGGTGCACGGTGTACAAAATCGTCGAGATAAATGCGAGAGAAAGAAAAACAACTAAACCAAACCTTTGGACAGATACGACGGTTTGACGACGACTTTGTTTAGGTGGTTTTTTTTAAAACTAACAACAACAGGAAGTTTGAAATAAAAAATTATTATAAAAGGAGACAAAAAAAAAAACAAGGTGACGTATGTTATTTATAATGTGCCCGAATTTGGTAACGCGTGAAATGCGAATAAATAGATTTTTTTTTTGTCAACTGTAATTATTAGTTTTAGATAACTCTCGCAAGAGTGCGTGCGTTTCGTTGCTCTACAATCGATGCAATGGACACCCTCAAATTTAATTTTTTTTTTTATTTTAAACTTATTATTATTACGAGAGCAAAGTTTGGTTTTAAAAGTTTGAAAACGCGGAAACAGGTCGCCAAATTGAGGCGATGCACTTCCGATGTGTCACGCTTGACGTAACACGGATAAGCATGGAAAATGGGATGATCGAGTTAGTTTAAAAACAATAATAGAAAAAAAAAAGAAATAAAAAAAAAAAAAAGAGTTGTAGACAGCGATGTGAATTTTTCAAATATTTAACAGCGCATGCAAAATGACGGGATATGAGGACTTTTGGGAGGGGGAGAAAAAGAAGAAAAAATAAAGCTGCGTGTGACGTCATCTGCATAATTGGAAACACTTGATAATGGAATGCAACAGTTGTTAAAAATAAAGACACACGTATCGAGCGCGCTTACAATAAAATTATTTAAAAAAAATAAAAGCCAAACACTAGGATAATTGTATTAATTTTTGGGGTAAAGCATTGCAATTTGTGACTTAAATAGTCTAGGAAGTGCTATGAAAATGGTGTAAACATGCCGTGTACATAACATTGTGTTTTAAATAACCTTGAAGGTTACGAATTGATCGTCCTTATTATTATTTCAATAACTGCCAAGGCTTTTTCTACGCTTTCTTTACAACTGGGAAAAGCAATGGTAGCTAACGTCAATCGATAATAATTATTAATCAAGTGATAGGTCGAGGGAGAAAGAAAGCGCCGAGCAGAGAGAGAGAGAAGCATTAGAAAAGTTAGTTGACAGGCGTTGAAACACGTGAGAATGGGAGGAGGCGCCGGTGGTGGGAGGACAATTGCTCGCTGCCGATTTGATATGCATGATTTAGAAACCAGCAGAGTAACTTCCGTTTCAACCACCTGATAGTACAAGTTTTGAGAAAATAACAAATATTTTTCCCATAGCTAAAAGCACTTTTTTTTTTTAATTATAAAAAAACAACAACAAGCTAAGTTATCGTTGATTATACGTAATACTATGCTTTTGTAGACATACTTGTGGGTTATTATTTAGATTATTGCCAAAATATTTTTTTTGACGTATTTATTGAAGTATTTATAAAAGTAAACACAAGAATCGTGATGTAAATACGATAATTGACACGTATTAATTTTCATTCTTAACAAAAAACCTATCAAAGCTGCGTAAGTAATTCATAGATATGGATCAAAATAAACTTCAGTTTTTGTTTCTTTCACGTTGTAATAATAGCTAATTATTACTGTTTATGTAAACGAAATAAAAATGTTGCTTGAATAATAATTATTATATTGGTAAAGTTGATCTTTGGATGACGTGTAAAAAATTGAAGTTTAAATAATTAATTGATTGTATTTATGTTGAATAGTTTGATTTTTCTTCCGTGTAAAACGAGGGAAACCTGTTATTTGAATACATGCCTTGAGTCGCGTAAGAATTATTTTTTCAAATAATCGGCTGTTTATGAATGATTTGATGCCGAACACAATACGGCATAAATAGGAAACTCGAGTGCATCAGCAGGCTTTAAGAAAGGGAGGAGGAGGGAAAGGTGATGTACATTTTCCTCATGACCTTGGAATTGATACGCTACCTGTAAATAGGTGTATTTAGTGCACACACTTAATGTGCCTATCTCTCTCTTCAGATGTGACCTTTTTTACCTTTCTCTCGCTCGCTCTTTTACTTCTCTGCTCATTTGAATGCGAAGTGAAACAGGTTAAAAGAAGAAGAAGAAAAAAAAAAACTCTGCGCGTTTTTACGCTCTGACAATCTAACCGCATGCAATATGTATTAAAGAATTGTTGTAATAACGCGTTTAAATTTATTAAAGATAGTGACCGGTTGAAAAGTTGAAAGGTGAATGCTCACTCCTCGAAGTAGAGGACGCTCTTAGTGTTGACAGCTTTCCACGCTCGCTTTTGCGCGAGTGAGAAATTCTTCTCTGGAGATTATAAAAAAATAAAAGATGCGGCGGTGGGCACTTTCTTAAGATTTTTTGAATATTTATGATTTCAACAGCGGCTATGGGTTGAAACGGTAGCGAGAAGACGAATATAAGCTTATAAATGCGGTCAAGTTGAAGTTGGGTCATGAACGATCCGAGCGAAAATAATGCTGACGACAGATAAATCTACGTGAAATATGATTTCCAAGACTTTCTATTGAAATATGGTTTTAAAATTTTTTTTAAAAAAATTTACTCCGAAAAATTATTGTTTTGTTTTTATAAAAAAAAAAGAAACTAATGCGGAAAGTATTTAATGGCGAACACCGCTTTTCGATATAATATAGGGCTAAAGTTGGACTGGACTTTAATCAGCTGATGAAATTGAGTACATAACTCAAATCGATAAGAAAAGTCGGAGAAGAAGAAAAATTAAATATTCTATTTTATATGGAGCAATGTTAAATATAGATGGAGGCGGCATAAAAGTCAGAACTTTTTATCTTACTGTAATAATTGAATGCGCGTGAGTTGATGAATTGGAGGTGGGTGCTGCATTTGTTTGGGTGTGAATGCTAATAAATGAAAAAGGAAGCGATAAGAATAATTGTCATAATAATAATTATGATTGTAGCATAATAATCGAAACATTTGTTGTTTTGAATGCAGATGGTCGGTAGCAAGTGGCGTTGCGGTAAAACAGTATTACAAGTATTTTTTTTTTGTTAGGGTAAAGAAAAATAGTTAGGCACGAAGAGCGATAAAAATCTCATTTTGAGTTTTTCGAATCGTTTTAAATAGCACAACAACAGAAGGCAGGGTAACATACTCTACGCCACATTTTTATAGGAAACATTAACGAAATGTGGAATAGATTAGGATGGCCTCATTATTATTATTTTTTTTTTCTTTTCTTTCTTTTTTCGTGTTCTCGGCTCTTTTAATATGTAGAATTCTCCCCCAAACATTAGTAGTATGTTTTGAAAACATTTCTTTTGGGCGAATGAGAAAAATCGCCCCAGTTTTAGCGACTGTTATATTTCGTTGATTTAGTTTTATGTAATCTTCGTTTTTGTAAAACCATTTGTGTAGACCTATATTATGCTTTTTGGGTTTTCTGATCTTGCTCTAGAAAATGGTGTTGTTTGAGTGAAACGTTTTTTTTTGTGGCGACCAAATCTTTAATTTCTAAATTAAGATATTTTGTGGCGACGCAATAAAAATAATGTAGTAATTGTTGCAATTCATTACTATTAAGGTAACATGAGTTGGGGAGTGGCGCTCTCCCACCGGTCCTAAAACACTTTTCGGATAGTGGTCAATTCTCTAGCGTTTCGTGGGCACGCAAAACACTACCTATAATTTGTCTTTATTTGTAAATGAGATATGATTAAAACTTATAATAATTACGATTACGGTACATTAATTTGGCTGATTGCGGTAAAGTTTTTTGCTTGGTTTTCTCCTGCTTATGGTGACATTAAAATTGTAAGATATAAATTGTTTTGAAAAATATTTGTTGTAGTTTTCAGTAAAAATTTTAAATTATTACGTCTTTACAGATTTGGAAGTGATTAATTTTCTTTAAATGTCTAATTCTTATGTCATAAGAAGTGGAGTTCAGCATAAGAACGAGCAAAAAAGCTTAACGCAAACTCTCTATTGAGATTATTTAGATTTGTAAGAATTAGTAAAATTCAAATTTAGCGCTTCGCTTTATTTATACAGAAAAAAATGAGCTGTAGATTTAATTTGTATTTTTTTTTTTTTTTGTGGCCCGAAAATAAAAATCTTAAATTGAGATTTGCACAGTCGAACGCAACCGACATTCTCTTCCTTTTTTTTTTTTTTTTTTTTTGAAGAGCAACCCTGTATTCGATCGCTGAAGCTAAGTGGAACAAAAATAGACACGCCGACGATAGCATTGGATGTACTATTTTTAAAAATCGACAGACTAAAGAGATTTTGAGGGTTTGGATGGAAACATTCTGATGTTGACGCCACGTTACGCTCACTCGATGTGACGTCAAATTCGGTCGATCACGTATTTGTCATAATTTGAGGAGGGCTGTGTTTGTGCGTTTAACGAATGCGCGATTTATTAACTTACAGTAGTTTGGCAGCGAATACTGTAGTACGCCACTTTATAATTTACCCCGCCGTATTAGAAGTGGGTTAAGTAAGTGGGTTTTTGCTTGCGCGATTGGATTATAGCTTTTAACTAACCTAGCCTAGCGCGTTGTTCGCTTTATAACTATTTTAGGCGGGGAGTGGGGGATGATTCACTCTCCCTTTCAATCATTTTTTTTGAGGGGGTTTGAACCGATTGGCGAATACGTGCTCTATGATTGGGGACATTTTTAGCGGTGAGGTACCGGAGGGAAGTATTTTTAGAAACGTTACGATTTTAACCTTTACCTTCGCGGGTCGAGTCAGGCGCGCGCAAGGTTGCAAACGCCCCGGAGACAGCCCCGGAATTGAGCTCTCTGGCCAGGATCCCCGGAAGGACTATGACCAGGACACGAATTGTCCCGAGTTCAAAATTTGTCTAAAAATACAGTACATTTCTGCAATACCTTAGCCTTCTTCTATGATTATAATTTTATCTGTGCCGATTTTACAAAATAAAAGTTTTCGAGAAAACATTTCCTGTAACAAAATGTCCCGGAAATAGTTGGCAAGCACACAGTCTTGCAATCGATACATTTATCAAATTTCAGTTAAATGAATGATATTAAATCGACTATTAACGTGCTTAATAATTATTTCTCTTTAATTGTTAACACGTAACTACGAGCGCATAAGTAACTATTTAATTCAATGATGATAATGCTCCATATTTAACACTTTCTTTCGCTTAAGTAGCTCAGTGAAATCTTATTCTAGTCATTTCAATGTTTACTCGCTCGTTATAAAGCATTTAAAAAAGGAAATCCAGTACTTTTTATTGCAAGAGAAAGGAGAGGGATAAGTGTGGGTGGGGGTTGTTGTTGCGAGTTAACATATCGCCATGGCCTAAAAAAAAATCGAGGCTAGTGTTTAAGAGGATAAATTTTGAAGTTTAACCAGTGCAAACTACCTGTTCAAACACATAGAATCCATTCTCGCTATTTTTTTCTTCCCCCCGATTTTAAATAAAATACAATTTGATTATTTTTTAAGAATTTCGTAACGAGTAGGCGAAATAATTAAAAGTAGGTAGGGTGAGGTGTATTGTTTGGTTTAATCGCGGTCGGGTTGGAAATTATTATTGCTGAGGAAAGTAATTTATCGGGAATCGCGTCATCATCGAAAGTGTTTTGTGTACGTACGCAAGAGTAGAGAGAGAGAGAGAGATATGACCGTGTAAAAAGTAATTATCTCCATACAGAAAAATGGTAAAATACAAAAGCTCGATTTGAAATATTAGACGTAACTCGGCTGGGTTCGCCAATTCGAAGGGAAACACGGTTAGGAAACGGTTACGAAACTCACATCCGCCGATAACTCGTGCCGCACCATCTAGCGAGGGGAGCGAAGGTGAAATGAAACCGGCCGCCAAACCAAACTTGGATAAATATCGTTGTCACCGGTTTTTTTTTAAATTTTTAAATCTAGATTAAACGATTTAATGGTTATTTAAAAAGTTTAGTTGTCTCAAAACGAATTCTATGCTTAAAACCAGTCAATCAACTGGTTTATGCAACTGAAGGGAGTTTAAAATTAATAAAACTAGTTCACTATTAATTTTGACTGCGAAATTACTAGCACTTAAAATATGTAAATTAAATATCAATATAATAATATTACTTTAGGAGTGTCAAACTTTAATTTATACAATCAGCTTTATTTATGTCATTGTAATTGACCAGCTTGAGTCAGAGATCATGAGACGGAGCGTCTGCTTTAGGAGGCGAATGACATGCCGTATAGTTAGTTTAACTATAGCTTTTATATTAGTCGAATATTTCTTATTTTTGAGAACCGGTGTTTCCACGAAATGTGGTTTTTTTTTTATTAGCGCGAGCACGCGTCCGGCGATCCCTCTCCTCTTTTCGTCAATTGCTGTCCACGAGTACCCCTACCATCACCTGCCTGACGAAAACAAGGCTCTGGAACAAAGAGAGGGACAGCTGGCCGAGGATTTCGACCGCCTCGTCGTATAAAAGATAATAATAAAAATATATATACATGTACACAGTATATAAAAAAGATATTTTTCAGCTTATCTCCCACGCGTCAACATTTGTTGTGCGCGGGATTCGAGTTAGTAAAACGCCGACCCAGGAGAGAGAGGGAGGGGGAGAAAATATTTGAGTAGAGAAAATTAAAAGAGGTCGTTGAGGTCCGCGGGTCACGGTCACTGACTGTTAATCAGACGCCGAACAGAGTCAAGACTTAGTCATTTCTTAACATCTTTCACAAATCAAATAGCGCGAAAGAAAATTCTGAACCAAGGAGTTCAGGTTTTTTTTTTCTGTTGTTGATATTTAAGGTGAGATTAATGAAAATGAGAGGTGATTTAATAATATGAGGAATTTATGGTGAGGCACGATTTTTTTTTTTTTTTGAGGGTTGGGCGGTGGGGTGGAAAGGAAAAATAAAAATGCAGGGGGGGGGGGGGGGAGGTATATCCGGGGCTCGATCAACTCTTTTGGTTGAGTTTGATCGTGTTTGCGTGCGCAACCGCCCTCTCTCCCTCTTGGCCAACAATTTTGGTCTGAGAATGTACGAGAGGAGGGAGGCGGTTCCGAAACCTACTGACCGATATTTTACTAGCTTTTTCTCTCTCTCTCTCTCTTTCCACTAGTCCCACAATGCATTGCGGGAGTAAACACGTTGTGGTAGTATTGAGCAAGGCATGTCGTGTTGTCGCTTGGCTAATTTGATGTCCTCGTGTGACACGACAACATTCGGACAATCACAGCTCTTGTTGTTTTTATTTTCTGCGCAAAAAAGCGGTGGCGACGGATCGGATGAAGAAGCGAATTTGATACGAGGTCGTCAGCTCACGTTCAAATCAACACATTTTTAGATTATTGTTTATTATGTTACACACTCTGAGGAGGGAGAACTTTATACCGAGCGCACATTGACGCAAAAGACTAAGGAGTTTTTTTTTAAATGAAAAATAATAAAACCGCTACGAAACGTTTTCTGTAAATGCGCCTTGTTAACAATACATGTGCTGTATTATTTTTTTTTTCTCCTGTAAATAAGAAGCGCACTACATCTAAAATCCCTCATTTAAATGGGAAATTAATTTCCGATAATAAAAAAAAAAAAAGATTAGAAAAGTGCTTTACAGTTACTGTACAACCGGTAGTATTAATAAAATTATGTTCGGCTTTGTTCTACCGTGCCCAATTGTTGCAAGCACGTGTTATTAGCATTCATGGAGGCAAATCCATTCATTGCCCTGCCTTTACATTTTATTTACCTTGAAATAGTTTGCTAAGAAAAGGTAAGCGCGTGTTACGCGATGAGTACACTCCTTAAGGATTGTGCGGGTAACAAAAGCGATTGATACAATACACTTTTGTTTATCCTTCATTTCATAATTACAAAAGATAGATGGATGTTTGGAAAGGTTTTGAGCAACGTTCGTTTTAACCATTTTTTTTTTTCAAGGCGGTGGCGGAACGTGCAATTAGCTAATTAATGCGTACAAAGTGAAATGAGATTCTGACGAAACTTAATAACTTAATCTGATAAATCAGGAGAGAGAAAAGTGCTTAGTGTGCGGACGGAAGATCTCGTTAGATCCAGATACAGATCTGGATAGCCCTGCAACATTTCTGATATGATTTACTGTATTTGTATACAGGGTGATAATCAAATTCATTAGGATTTTTAAGGTTGGCTAATTAGTATTTAATATGCTTGGTTAGTGATAGTTGATGTATTGAATTGGATCGCCCTTGTATACTGTATTGTGATAAACAGCTAAATTATTATGTCAGATCGACGTGTTTTAATAATTAGACATGCACGAACCTTGTAGGTAGAACATTTAATTGATTACACTCGGTTACTTTTCAAGGAACTTGTTGACGTCAAATTTACTTTTACACCTCAACTAATTGAATATTAGATCATTTGTAGGCTATGATTTTTACCGCAATCTTTGCATACGTACTGTGCATTTTAAAAAGTAAACATGTAATTAGTGTAGTTTCTAACCCTTTAAAGCTAGAAAAAGAAGTTAGTAACAAACAAAAATGATTCATTGCGTTTAATAACTTAATTGCGATTTAATTGGGTTTTCCAAATTATCAAGTTTTGGTGGAAGCATTTTTTTTTTTGTTTTTACTGTTTTAAAGCTTGTAAACAAAATATCAAAATGGAGGAAGGTTTTAAAAAAATAAGCTGTACAATGTACATATGGAAAGCCAAAAAATAAATTTAACAAATTTCTCTACAGAAAACAAAGAAAGGGGAAATTAATTTTTAACTGGTGGAATTGAATTTTAAAATAAGAAGTTGTGACGCTAAAATTTTCCAATAATGCGTGCATTAAAGAGATCAGCTGTTTGTCGGTTCTCTCATTTGCATAGGTTTTTCTACTCTTGCATAATAAGCAAAATATTTATAAATTAACGTAGATATTCAGGCAAAAAAAAAATCTAGGTTATTCGATATTGTGGAAATAATTTTCGCTCGGGATTTTCTTGGCGACACATTTTCTTAGGCGGTTAATGCGCAGGCGCAGTATCACGTAATCGAATTGTCGATGGCGTGCGTGGATAGGGATGAAATGAGCTAACCAAACCCAGATCCAGTCTCCGTTCGAGAAGTTTAGTTTCCCAGCCTTTCCCACGCACGTGCCGACTCGTAGTAGCGCAGTAGATGTGCACGTAATGCGCAGATCCGTATTAGACAAAGCCGGCATGTAGAATAAACAGATGGTTGGTTGGCGCATTGTTGCTATCAACAAAAACCAAATAACAACGACCACTCTCCCTTTCCCTCTCTGATTGAAGGTTCTCTCACTCCCATTTTCTATCTCCGCGCACCGCTTATTCGATATTCTATCAGTGATGATAATCGATCGCTAGTTTCGCAGTGCCATAGTCGTGTCACGTGACAATCTAACCGTTCGCTACTATACAATAATAATTATTACAAAGTGTGACCTGGATTTTACGCTAATACCTATAAAATGCGATTCCACCGCAATTAACTATTTTTAATTATGGTGACGGTTGACTCGTAATTTTATACTGTATTTTTTTTTTATTTTGATAAATTAAATTAGTGACATTTTTATTACCGGCTGTTAATTAACGCCGGGATATGAATGGGAACAACAGTTATTGTATTAATTTTTTTTATTTAACATTTTAATCCGATGTGAAAAATTCTTTTCTCAATATTTTTCATTTTTAACCCAATATTGAGAAAAGAATTTGTAAAATTTTGTTAGAATTTTAAAAGTTTGAATGATACGGTACAAATAAATTTTAAAAAAAATTTGATAATCTAATTACTATTACAGCGTAATATACTGTGATTAAAACGTATTAAACTAATACTGTACATGTACTGTATTGAAGTTTACAGTAAATAGAAACGATGTGTGTTCAGTTCAACAGGTTGCGAAAGTTTCGTCTAACATATACAGAATAGTTTACCGGTAAATACAGCAGATTGCTGTTTTTTTTTTTTTTTTGCATAAAAACTGGAAAATGTGAGTGAAAAAGGATTGTTTTCCTCGTTTCGATTTTATCGCGATGAAGTTTCCATTAGCTAATTGGCAATGTGAAAATACGAGACCGACGATTGTTTTTTTTTTTTTATCTCACTCTCTCTCAACTGTACTCTCCCATTTAAGAACCACTCGTAACGAATGCCATTTTTAAATGAAAGCCAAAGAATTTTCTAGACTACCGGTATATAATATTGTTAATTAACATTTATCACGTGAGATATTTTAGTTATTAACTTTTTTTCATACGGCAAGTGGCGTCATGCAAAAATATTTTATCTCGTTTATAATAATTTATATCGAATGTGTTGTGCCAATAGTTTGATACCTTGAAATAGTATTCAAAATCATAAATTTTTCCTCTCTTTCTCGTTTCAAATTTCTTAGCTACCGTTGTCAAGCTTCAAAAATAATATTATGAAGAAAAAATAAAGTTGTGTGCATTTGTTTCAAGGTTAATCAGGTCTTCTGTCTGCGTCGCCAGTCTCGTCGATAGCAACACATTTTGCATGCAACACACTTGTTGGAGGCCACACAGTGCTATATCAGATACTGTATTTTTACTTCCAACATTGCGTTTATTTTATTTATTTTTCTGCTGTTTTTTCTTTATTGTTTTTAACTAATTTATCGCATAAGGTGAAACCCTGGCGAAAAAGTAATCCGCGCAAACTCGATGCGCTCTCCTATAGTGTTGAAACTTAACACAATGTAACGTCTTTTATTCACTTGTGCCAGTTACAAGCCACTCAATGCCAGGACAAACTTCACATTACGTTATCACCACAACCCCCCCCCCCCCCCTCTCCCAACATAATATTATAGTTAACTCAAGGCTTCCCCCTTCGCAACACATAACAACCACAGCACAAGCCGAATAATATTATTACGCTCTGCTTGTGTTTAGTTTACGCTTTGCAAAATTACACGCATATTTTTTAAAGCTTATATTTGTTAAGGGAAATAATTTACAAAAATAATAGAAATGCTAATTTTTTTTTTAAATATGGAAAATATCGGCGCAAAACGTTAAAATTGTTGGTTAGCAATTCGAATTTGATGTTGTAAAACGTTACGGTAGGCGTCAAATCCGAGATGTAATTTTTTTTTTTTTTTACATTCATATTCGTTGCTACTGTATTGAGGCGTTAAGAGCTAGTGAGTGGCATTCGTACGACCTCTAACATTTTTCATTCGATTTTCTATTGCAACGTTAGAGGGCAACTAAAAAGATATGTCAGGTTTTCTCAACTACACACTTCGATTTTTCAAACTGCATTTTGATTGTTTGAGAACTTGTGAGCTTTCTCGAACGACGGTGGGGATTGGGGTTTAGTAATTATTATTATAGAACCTATTTTTTTTTTAAAAAAAGACAGAATTTTGATATAAATGGGATCAGAAAAAAAAAACTCGAATGAAAATTAAATAGATGGTTTTTGTGCAACAGATTTTTGATTAGGTCTCAGACGCTACCACCGATCATACCTGCTCGATCTGAGTAACATATTACCTTTTACCCCGTCGAACGATATGAATAATTCAGATGGTGTGCGCTCCCCACCCCTCTCTTTCTCAAACCATCCCTCCTAACCAATAGATTCGAAGAAAAATGATTAATAATAATAATAAAAGTAAAATTAAAAGAAGAAAAAAAAAAACTTTGGAGTTTTAGTAAGTAAATGGAGGTTTGGTCTGGTGAGAATAGGGGACGGATGGAGAGAAGGGAGTACGTGATTATAATTTTCTACTATTATACCGTCCGTCCTCTTTTTCCTATGACCAAACTAAAAAGCAAGGATGGGGAGAGGGGGAAAATGGTCCCCAATTCGACCGCTATTAAACATCTCGCTTCTCTATTATATATATCTATTTTTTTTATTATTATTTTTTTATTTATCATTTTATTTTTGATAAATCTTCATTCGCTCTTTCTCATTCATTCATTTATGCGTTGACTGGTTCGTTCACTCGCTTTTTATCTATCGCTGGCTTAGGATTCAGCTGCTCTGATTGTACACATCCGCTCAATTCACATAGACTATGGCTGCTTGAAATTCGAGGTCTACTCAAATAGAATGTCGCAACCGACAACTTTTGAGTCCATTTTATTTTTTAAAAAAATTTTTTGTAAAAAATAATGATACCGGCAATGGAATTATGTATTTAAAAGTTTTAGTAAAAGTTGTACCGTAACTTTGGTAACTTGGGTTAAGCTAACGTGGCAAACTATGTTAATGTATTTGAAATAATTAGATGCAAATTTGGAGCCAAAATTCAGTATTATAGTAGCCGATGTATTATTATTTGGAGTTGTGGCATTTTTCCAAAATGTACGCGATACGTGCTTTACGTAATGAAGTTGCAAGTGCATGTAAATTGAAGGCGATGGAATCGGTTTGAATTATGACATCACCGCATGGGGCGGTACCTCTCCCGTCGATATACTGTATATTATTTTTTTTTTTTTTGGAAATAAAAGAAAAAAATATATATGACAGACCTTGGATGTCAAGGCAAACAAAAGTGACCCACCACGTCACACTCATTAAGCGAAGTTTATGAGAAAATTAATTGGGAAACAATGTCAGAATTAACAAATGCGAGAATTATTTATACGATAGAAGAAAGAAAAAAAAAAAGTAATTGAAAATAAAATATGAGTGAAAAAAATATATGTAGTGGAATATATTGAAATTCGAAGTGGAATGAATAGGTGGGCGGGCGCATATTTTAGTTAAGTGGGATATATTATAGTATCGGTAAACAGGTGGTTTGACTTGTTAAATAGTCTCGTTCGATCTAGATTCTCACGTCATAATGCGATACAGGTGTTTTAGTAGTTAGATTCACCTTAAATGCATTTGTAATAGCACTTTGCAAAAAGATGTAGAAAAAATAAGTGCAAATTGAATCGTTCGTTATAATTCATTTTTGATTTGAAATAAAATCACTTAAAATCGTGATTTAAAATTTGTCAGCCGTGTAGAGGGCAAGAAATTTGGGCAATGTAAATAATTTAAAATTTTAAAAATTAAAAAATATTTAGGTTATAAATAGGAAAAAAAAAAACCCTTAAAACCATATTAAATTTTAATTGCTGAAAATGAGTGAACCCTAAGTCGTTTGTGAGGGCCTAGTAAAAATTATTATGCTGTAGTTACGAAAGCAAAATAAATGATGTGATTAATTTCCGTTTGGGTAAGAAAAGTCGGCAGCCGCACACGTGCGAATGAGCGTCTTGGTGCGAATTTTATTTTCTGAACACGAAATGTACCGTACTTATATTGAATAGTACAAGTAGCAGAAATAATAATAATGATATTGTTCATTGTGAAGCTCTTCACGTCATCTGAAATATGATTATTATTATTACTGTTATATTTAATGCTGTTGCCAAGCGATTCACTTGGCTTTTATAAACAAAAAAAAAAAAAAAAATAGCCTTGCGCGCGAACGACCATCACCACCGGTTGTGACCGCAAAAAAAAAAAAATAATAAGTACGGTAACCACCACATTGCAGGTTAAGTGTTACTAACCAAATAAAAATTATGTAATGAGTGAAGTATTAATTTTGATAAAATTATATTTTAAAGAAGCATAATTTATGTACGAATTGATCGAAGGTATCAAAATGTTATTATTTTCATGTGAAGTATTATTTAATATGTACAGTACATGATTGTACTCGGTTGATTGATGCGAGTAAGCTACATGATGTTAAGGCTGATCAATAGATGACGATTAATCGAATGACGTTACTAATATTTTTATTCAACGTATTATACGTCGTTTACTTAATTTCGATTTTTATTACAAATAAAACAACTTGGTAATTAAGAACTCAACCATTTATTATGCAATGTTTTTATTTGCTAAATCTGGGGTTTTTTTTTTTTTTTAAATTATTTTTGAGTTTTGCACTATGCAAGTCATTTCACTACATTAATAAGGCAATTTCTATAATATACAGTAAACTCCCGATTATCCGCAATAATGACTGGCACCACAATCGCGGATTAGTCGAAAATGCCTTAAAAAAAGGCATAAATTAACGCAAAAATGCTAATTGCACGAATTTTAACTACTGTGAAATTATGACTTAATAAACAGAAGTTTTATGTACTTACAAGCATTTTTGGTTTATTTTTCACAAAATGTGTTAAAATACCCCAAAGTATTCAAAAAAAATTAGAAAAAAAAACAGGAAATAACTGAAAAAAAAAAAAAAAATGATCGCGTATGATCGGGAGTTTACTGTAGTTATCAGTTGGCAAATCTCTTAACATTGCTTTAGTTAGCACAGTTGACAAAATAAATTTAGACATTATGTACTTACGGTGTTAGTAAGGCGAGCGTTGTTACCAAATTTATCATTGTTGTTGTTTTTTTAAACCAGCGTTTTGCATTTCAATTTAGTAAATTGCGCACCGCAATTGCAACCCATATCATAAAATCAAGTTTTTTATGAGTTAAAAAAAAAAAACTAAGTAGGAGTTAAGTGCAAGGTGTAAGACTAATAATTAATCGAGGGAAGGTGTTTGGGAGAGTGAAAGGGGTATAGAATGTCAGCAGCAGTAGTCTCTATTTAACTAATCTAATTAAAACTAAGTGTGCATGTAGTTGTGTAAGAACCATTAGATACGAACCAATATCCTGCCGTTGAAATGTACGCGTCGTTTGACGTTGAAACAGTGACGTAGTTGGCCGCTGCAGCCGCGGCGGCATATTTTTCAAAATGAGCAATGGCCGCATCTACAGCTGACGTTTCGATCAGCAGATCGTCCTCGGCGGACCCCACTCCGCCCCCGCACGTTTCGTCCCCGCTTCCGCCTCCTCCACCGCCTCCAAGGGCACCCATGTCGTCGTGGGCGGCATCAAGGGCCAAGGTGACGGCGGCGGCGGACGGAGAAGATGTGATGGCGGAATCGGTGGACGTCGGTTGGTAAGGGGACAGAGCGGTGGCACCGGAAGTAACACCTGATGCATTCATTTGAGTGTGAAGGGGGAGCATGACGCTCGCCACCGCTGTTGTAGTAGTGGTGCTACTTGGTGGTGAAGGTGTTGTTGTTTGGTGTTGATCAACGTATTTTGACTCTCTATCGTCATCCCTGTTTCCGGTTTGTAAATAGAGAGGGAGAGAGACAGATTTTAATTTATTTTTAAATTATTTTTCTTTTTATTTAAATTTTTTAATTGCTGGGTAATGACGATAGTGCAAGTGGTGCGTTTAATCCATTATTGGTATTTTGAACGGGAGAAAAAAAAAAAAAAGAAAAGAGTATTGGCGGGGAAATTAGTGTTAACATGTTTATGTGTGAGAGTGTGTTTTTTTATATCAATGTTTATCGAATCTCGTCGTTAACAAGGACAAAACGTTAAGCAATTTAGTTTTAATTATTTATTAATGAGATGTGAGTGTATCATGTTTGTGTGGTAGAATGGAAAAGGAGAAACAAAATGGCGGTTGGTGTTTGCGCACATTTTCAATAGGCAACACAACAATAGTCACAAGTGCTCTGCGTGTGGAATGAAATGGGAAAGCTCAAGTTCGGAGAATGTTATTATGATGGCTAAATAGTAATAAAAAAAAAAAGGCTACATATACAAAAATCAACAGCAACAAACACACAGGTTAACAACAAAACAAAAAATATGTTTTTAAGATTATTTTAGAACGTTGTATAAGAATTAAAATTAATGGCCCCATTTTATTCTTATAGTTCACCTGATTAAAGCTACATTTAAAAATGTCGATGTAAATTCGATTCTTTCTCAATTTTACTCGATAATACCGAATAGAATAATTTTTTGCGTTTAGTTATGAAAATATACAGCAAATTTTTGTAAACAGTAAATTATTCATAAGCATCTCAGTTGCGTTTAAAATCACATTAAAAGCCAACAAATTTCACCAAAAGTTCAACTCTCGCAGTACTTTTTATGACATTGTACACTGAAGTAACGAGATATTTTACAACCCTGTACATGTATAAGTATCTCATATGTTATACAGTATTTAGCGTTTTTGTTCAATATTCAGTTAAAAATCAAAATGCGTTTTTAGGAAAGACGAGGAATGTACAGTATTTAAGTATTAATTTTATCTACAGTACGGATAACGAACGTATGAGCGGACCTTGCCCTGTCCATAATATGGACAAGGACCCTTTCTATTTCACTCATTCTGTCTTTTTCTTTATCTCTCTCTCTCTCTCTCTGGTAGTGAGTGGCCGAGAATTCCACGACTGTTGTTCAAAACAACAACAGCGATCTGGTATTTAAGAATTTCACTTGTAATTGCTCACCGCCATCACTAAGACGGAATGGGAGAGAGAGAGAGTGTGTTCCATCCACATTCTCTCTCCACTCGCCTTCCCCTTTTACACCACCCTCTCTTAACCGAACTCACCCGGCTCATAATCAACACAAAAAGTGGCGAAGGACAAAAGCTTTTCTTTTTGGGTGAAAACGTCTCACAAAAGCTTCTTTTCTTCTTCCTCCTTCTTCTCTCCTAACCTCACCCCTCCCGTCACCACCCCACATCCTTCATCTCGGGTCGGGATCCCCCCTCCATTCTACACTTCCAAAACCCTCCGAAAGACCAAAACTTGTAGCTCAAAAACATAAGTTTTTTTTTTCTTTCTTTTTTTTTTTTCCTTCTTACTCTCCCTATCGAAAAGTTAAAGAAAATTTTCTTATGAGTGAGGGTTAGCAACAGAGGAGAAGGAGGAGGCTAGATTTAGTAAGTTATCATTCCGAGTGTGATTGTATTAACTACTATAATATCGTACTACTCTTGTACATGTACAGTGTGTGCAACAACTACTGTACCTCATTACTAAGTATGCGATGGCGAAACGAAACAAAAAGAAGCTAATGTGGAGAAGGGAGGGAGAAAAAAAAAATGGAAGGAGAAGAAGAAAAATGGAGGGTCAGTCACATTTGCCATAACAACCTCATCACACAATTCTCACTAAGTTCAAAAAAACAGGGAAAGGTCAATTTTGAAATGTGTCAAATAATAAACTGAGAAAGAAAAGGTGATGGTTGTGATGGAGGAATCCGATCACCTTTCCGGTCTGACGTCATGACTCTTTATCTTAACCAATTTAGGTTATTATTGTAGTTAAATTAGTATTTGATACATGTATTTTGGTAGTGATATATTCTGTTGGCAGTGACGCCTGCTTGCGCACACTCGAAATATCAGCTGTTCAGATCGTGCGTAATCACATTCGGAATTAATTAATGTTTTTTTCTAAGTTACGAGGTGCCGCACTTGCGTACAGTGTAATTTAAGTAAATCTTTTTCTTTTAATTACCGTATACCTAGTATGGTATACTGATCTCAATTTGTTGAACTGTTATGACTAATCTACGACGCTGGTCTTGCCAAAAACAGACTAACAGAAAAAGCAGACGAATTTATGGATTTTTTTTTTTTAAAAAAAACCGTAAAAGTTTTGATACCGGTGCAGTAAATAATTTTATTTTCGTACAGTTGTTTTGTTGCGCCCAAAACTTTTCAAAGTTACGTAGTGTGATCATAGATTAAGAAAATTGTGGGTGATCAAGAAATCGTAAAATCGAATTAAAATGGAAATCGAACGGGCGTATTTTATTAATTTACTCGATAATAATCGATGTAAATGTCGTCACGTGTTTGTGACACAAGCGAATTTTCATTGTAGGGCGAACGCGGGGAGTGAAGAGAACGAAAGACCTTGGTTAACCTTGAGAGTTTGTTGTTGTTTTGGTAAAATAGTTCGCTTGGATTTCACCTCAAAAACTGTTTTCCCTCTTAACCTTTCTCTCACTCATTCAATCACTCGTAACACATAGTTATTACACACGTCCGCTGCACGTTAAACGCGCTCATTATAACAGTCTGTAGTAGTTGTGCGCGCGCGAGCGGTAGCCCTTGATTGCGTCATTGGCGAGCGATTCTCGACCAACCACCCACCAATCACTATCTCAACTTTCCAAGTTTTGGACGAGTGTAAAGAATCTGGCTTTAATTTGTTCCAACGGAGATTAAGTTAAGGAGATAGAAGAAGGAAAAAAAAAAGTGTCGTAAAATAATGCAAGGGTGGGCGTTGAGGGACAAAAAAAATGGAAGGTGAATGATGACATTGAGAATGAAATCGGTTGAATAAACGAGTTGTTCGTAAACGTTCGCAATAATGTAAGCCGTGATTCACGCGATTACTTATTAATAAGTTTAAAAGAATCTACTAGTTTGTTTTTTTTTTTTTTTTGATTTTCTTATTATGGTAAACGATGGTGTTGTTAGCCTCCGCGATTGGTGCTGCATTACCTCCTTGCATCCCTCGGTCGGTGCCCGTCACATTTCTTCACAGCATTTTTTTTTATACACTTGGTTTGGTACAGTAAATGACGTTCGGTCAACTATGACAAATTAATTACCCTATAGGGAATGAGCGAATTAATTTGCCGACTATTTCAGGTTAGAAAACATTGAAATCGGCCAGAAAATATCTTTTTATAAATAAATACAAGTTAGTTAAGGTCAATATTTTTGCTTGGTTGATTTTGTTACAGGCAATAATAATAATTTAAAAAAAAAAAACAATAATAAACAAAAAAAAAATTAAATTAACTAAATCATGTGAGTTTAATTCATTATTATTTTAAAATAATGCTTTTTTTAGGGAGAAAAAGGGGAGTGGGTTAAATTAATATTATTTATTAAAACTTTAAAAGTTAAGCTCAGTTTTTGAACTTTTTGTAATGCTCATATTATTTAATTATAATCGGAAATGTAATGCTAAAAATTCATTAATATTATTTGCCATTGATATTTATTTTGAAGATTTAGGATCATTTTAGATAATTATTTGGTGAAAGAGAAAAGTTTTTGAGCAGTAAGTCGTGGTGTTATTAAAAAGTTTTGATTTAGCTTTTTCAAATAAATTTTGTGATTTTCTAAATGGCGTATCAAGTGGGTTACGTTGTCCGAATAAGAATGTGGGAGGTGTGAAGGAGGGGACAAGTGGAAAGGGGTGGGGGGGGGGAGGGGATAGGTCAGTAGCTAGTACAATCAAGTTCAACAAACAAAATTGAACTCGAAAGAAAGTCGGTTGTCACATTCGGCGATGTGTTTTCAATTTTTTTCTCTCTCTCTTTCCCATGAAAAATATTTTTCCAAGTTTGTCTCCTTCAATACTAAAGGAAGGACAAAAAAATTGGAGAGAGAGAGAAAAAGGAGAGGATTGACTTTTGTTCGAAGTAAAAAGAAGAGAGAAAAAAAATGTATTACGAAACAGTTTTTCCAGACCGCGTTATTAGTCGATTGAAAATAGGCGCCGAGAATTGAAATTGTTTGGCTATCGCGGAGAGTCAATTCCGTGTGAATGAATCCAGAGACTCTTCTTCATTCCAGTCGCGTCCCGCGTAAAAGTGGTTCGTACCCCCATCAACTATTGTCATTGGGACATTTTTACCAGACAACGTATACGGTATAGCAGACCCTTCCTCGTTTATGAATAGCCCCTAAACAGATTGGGAACACTAAGTGGGGGGAAGAAAAGGGTTCCTTCCCCGTTCATTCATATGAAAATCCCTTATTTTTTTTTTATTTGGCCCTCTACTCATCCCCCTCTTTCCCTGTTTTACACTTTGATTTTCATTCCAAATTTCGCTTTTGTGACGCCACGCCGATCCCGACGCTCGGATTACCGAGAATCTCGACGTGCATGTATGTACACTGAACAGTGGATATTTTGAATGTGGGGGTGGAAGATATGAGATTGGTGGGTGGGTAGTGAGAAGGAAGCGTTTTTTTAAAATGAAAAAATCCGGAGGATAATACTGTACTCATTACGTCATCTGCTTTCTCCACCCACCTATTCTCATAGTCTGTTTTTTTTTTTAAGTAAAATTACTGGTAGCAATTTTGTTATCACTTTAAATTCAGTACATTGTACCGTACAGTTTTATTTAGTAAAACGCGCAAACCCTTAGGTATGGTACGGCGGATATTTTGACAAAATAAAATTATATTTTAATGTTATGATTACGCTTAGTTATGAATAAAAGGGCTGTCTAATGTTAATTAAAATGTTTCTTGGGAATAAAGCTAAATACAATCACGTGAGATTAGATAAAACCGATTTAAACAGTTTTATTAATCAATCATACTTAACGTTTTAAATCTACATGGTGTACGGGGAAAAAAGCAAGCCATACTTAACAAGATACCGGTAAATAGAAAGTGTGTTGGAAACACCGATGAATGTTTATGAACAATCATTAAATTTTAGCCCGTAAACCTCTCAATGTTAGGCACCCAGTTCAAAAGTGGTAGGCCTACGTCATGCAATTTAATTTTCCAAGTTTTTTTTAAAAAAAAAAATTAATTGGTACTGCGCAGTACTCTGATAATATTATAAGCCAAAGAGGATAATTTTATAATAATTATTGGTGGAAATTAATATCTGCGGTTGAAGGATAAAAAATAAATTTTTTATTGTATTGTAATAATTGTATGTATTGTTATCGAGAGAAATAGCTTTTATTTAGAAATGCAGCCCACACTTGTATCAGATTGACGTCATTGCCACGAACAGTTATCGACACCGAGTCTGCAGCGGTGCTCGAAATTAATTGACGTCATAATAGGCGAGTTCGAATCTCGCGCACGGTTACATCTCTGCCGATATTCCTCCTCTCTCAAATGCCGCGACCACCGCCCCAACTACACTGCACTACAAGTTCTTTTTATTATTACATTGTACGGTACTGTACATCGGTTTTATATTCGCCACATCAATGCAACGTCAACAGTACACGCGTACACAAAAAGAAATGATGCAACAACATCTGTAAACAAAAATGAATACACGAAATTTTTTTTTTTTTCTTTTTAAAATTTTCAATTTCCTGTTGCGTGATTGGCTCCGTCGTGGCGTTTTATTTACCGAAAAAATTACGAGTCAATAGGGACGCGAACAACGTCCATTTTTATTACCAAATTCTTTATTTTTTAAAAAAAAAAAGATTGTTAAATTGTTTATTTTTGTTATGTGTTTGCCAAATCAGTTTAAAGTTTCAAACATAACAAAAATTGCAAGTACAGTATCTTTGAATTACAGTAGAGCGGCGATTTTATGAACTGGACACACAGAAGGTACCGATGCGTTCACATAATAAATTGTACCACTGCATACCGGTAATTGCACGGTTTAAAAATAAAATTCTGTATTTTTATTTTATGCTTATGGTATGCATATTACAGTAATGTGCATTATTATTTTAATACGTGCAAGCACTGTCATTGTATTCCATAATTTATATTTCTATTGCACATACACCCATACCTCGATATACGGCCATGATCGGGACCGAGAAAATAGGCCGTATATCGAAATGCCGTATAACGAAG